>JBCEWC010000819.1:0-48839 GCA_038996855.1 Solanum aculeatissimum | reverse complement strand
ATGACATATATTATTTGCTACAGGGGTACGATATTCTATTTTAATTGATAAAATGAGATTAAGAAAATAATTATTTTCTTATATTTTTATTAGTTAATGTTATTTTTAAAAAAAATAACAAAATAATTCTTTAAAAATAATATTGTAATTGGTAATACAATATGTTTAAAAGAAAAAATATATATATATATACATACACATTCATTTAAAGAAGAGTATTTCTGGTCCATTCTCGAAAGATACATCTTTCACCTTTACCATTAGAGTGAATGTCTTTGCTCTTGTATCTTTAATAAGGATATTTTTGACCAAAGTATTATTGACAAGGACATTTTTGGACCAAAGTATAAATCAAGAGTATTTTTTACCCTTTTCCGTTAGTATCAGGGCATTTTTTACCCTTTCTGATAGTAGAAGGACATAAATGACCCAAAGTATAAACGGAGGACATTTTTGCTCCTTTCTGATAATACAAGGGCATTTTTGACCCTTTTCCCTATTTAAAATTAAGTGTTGATTTTAGGTACTTGATACTTTAAGAAGGATCGTTCGTGCTTATCAAACTACTGATAATTGATACCCGACATAAATTTTATGTTTTTTTATCTAGTAGATACTTGACACTTAAAATGATTCATCGTTAATGTATCAATGTTAATGAATTTATTTTGATACAATTATTCTGATTCATCAAATAAAAAAATATTCAAGTATCTAAATAAAAAATAAACGTTAGAATTAACAAGTATCAAGTTCATTAAACATATAGGTAGTTGTTTTTTAAAGAATGAATTCATGTATCAAAAGTGTTAATGTTGAAGAAATTCATAAAAATATGTTAACTGATACAAAAACAAAGAAAAAAGTATTTGTCCTTTGGCAAAAAAGAACAGGCGATAATGATTTCAACTTTTTTTTCTTCTCTTTTTTGCATGTGATTTTCAGACTGTAGATTTGAAACTTGATCATGTGTCCTTCATCATTATCGTCTCTTTTGATAAAATTTCTTCAACGAAGTCGCGCACAATGTTATGAACAACTTCTTCTGTTGGGTCTACTGAAGGTGAATGAACATTGTCACTGTCAACAATTGATTGAATCAAACCAAGACTGAATAATGACGACAAATCCATAAAAATATGTTGACTGTTACAAAAATAAAGAAGAAAGAAAAATGAATTCTTGTTTGAAGGAAGAAGAAGACAGACAGTCTTTTCGTTTCGAGATGAAGCAAAAAAGGGCATAATTTTGAAATTGTAAATTAAATGTGAAAATTTGAGTAATTAATAATTGATTGACACTGATTAGCCTACTATACTGGAAAAATACCGCTAATTAAGGAGTTACAAATTAATAGTCAGTTAATTTTTTTTATTTAACGCAACAAACTTAAATTCCTAGGACTCTTTAGTTACATATCAATCGGAACATTTTATGTATCATTCACCTTCAAAAAGTTGATAATTTTAGTAATTTGGCAAAAAGTCGAGATTTATGGAAATTTTTATCTAACAATATTACATTTATAAATTTTTTACTTGTTTTTATATATTTTTTATTAAAAAAGTTATATTTTATAAATACAATTTTTATTTATGAATATATTATAAGTTAAATTTATTTGTCTAATATTTATGTTTATTTATATTTTGATTTCTCTTAAAATGTTCACTCCACTACTAAATTCTATATTTTAAATTAAATAATTTATTACTCACTTAAAAACTATATTTTATATATCAATTAAAATGTAAATTAGTTTAATAATATTTTTTTACTTTTAGTAAACGTAAAATAAAAGTTTTATTTTTAAGCTAAATAAGATGAAAATTTCATTTTGTAAGTTAAATAAGATGAAAGTTTAATTTTAAAAACACATAGCACAATCATAAACATGCATACACATATGTTAAATAAGATAAAAAAATATTTTTAACAATAAATATATAAATAAGGCGAAGGATACTTTTGTGAACTAACATTTTATTCTTAGAATAAGTTATCCAAAATCATTATTTCATTTAGAAGCATATGAATATATAACTTATCTTAAAATTAACAACTTAATTCAGTATTAATTATTTATATTAAAACAAATTATTTTAAACTTTATAAATAAATAAAACATAAAATTAAGAGATAGCATAAATATATTTTTAAATTATCTTCATTTATCCGTATCACAAAGTGTGGTGTATATAGCGTGTACATCGGTTAGTTTGGTTCGATTTCAGATATTATGGGTTCGATTTCTCCGTTTTTGATTTTTAAATTTGCTAAACCAATAACAAATTAATAAAATATTTTTTATCTATTTTTGATTTATCGGTTTTAAGTCCTTAACGGTTCGATTTTTGATTTACCTAATAAGAATAATAATGAGAATTTGCATTAATAAAAACAGATGGAGTACGAAAGAGTAAAGACTAAAGTCTAAATACTAAAGTGAGTAACTAATCACTTAAGTACGATAAGGATTTAAATATGTAAAGTACTACTATAGTGTCCTATTACTATTAAATTACTAATATTTAATATTTATAAAGGGGTAAAATAATAAATTATTATAATCTTATTGAATTATCGATTTATTTAATTACCCCAATAGTGAAAATTGATATCGAACTGATAATTTAATAATTTTTTTTTTCAATAACCTAATAATTCAATAACACTAAATCAATAATATTTTTATCAATTCAATTTTTACACCCCCGAGATGTATTGAATATAATTTTGTGTCAATATAAAATAATTATGGTGAAGGTAGGAGTTAGGGTAGAAGAATGAAGCAGTAAACGGCGTCGAAGCGACGTTTCCTTTTCCTGCTCATTAATTACTCAGGAAATAAAGAATAGGAGCAGCCGCCGAATATCCCTAAACTAAATTTGCTCAAATATTTTTTATTTTATTTTATTGTCAGGACTCAGGTCTGTGACGCCCTTTTGGCTGTCAAATTTCATCTCTTACTTTTTCTCATTCATTTTTAACCTTTTCTTTTTCGTTTTTCCTCCTTGCAACATTTCCTTTTATTTTTTTACTATTAATTGGTGATAAGCTATTCACCACTTTTGGTTAATATTCACTATATAAATATATTTAAACTTATTATTATACATATTTATCTTTAATTTATATAATGTTTATTCTTTTAAACACAGTTAAAACAATTATGGCAAATATTAATCTTTTGCACTTTTGATTTATTTTCAGGTGTTTGAGAAAAATTAAATTAGACGTGTTAACTCAATTCTATAATGCATGTACTTTGAGTTATTTAAGATCAAATCATTAAAAAAAATTATATTCGTTTGAATCAATTCAATAAATATAATTTATAAATCTCATTTTGAAAATGTAATATATTAATCACCATTATTGATATTTTTAAAATATGTACTAAATAATTAATTATTATTTTATAAATTTACTATTTATTGTTTATATGTTTTGTGCTATTTCTAAATTCACAAAATTATTCCATCATAAGTATGCACGGAATCTATATTCAATCGCTTAAAACAAATACTATATATTATCCATGCATATACATAACTTCTACTCTACAATTGTATTTTCTACTTTGTTAAAATATTTATTCACAAAAATGACTTCTTCTTTCTTTTAAAATAAATTCATCGGACAATTAACTTTTTGAGTTTCTTTTATAAAATATTTACTGCTTTTAAATATATTTTTTATTTCTTACTTAGTATATTTAGAAAATAACTATCATCCGTCACCACTTTATTATGTATTAAAAGTAAATTATATATGTGATATGTATGTATTATAAATTAAAATATATTATATTTATTTTGGTACAAAAAAAATTACACTATGTATAAAAATTTTAAAAATAAATTATACAAGCAATATATAGTAAGATTAACCTTAACCCAAATACCAATACTCCTTTGAACTATTTTTTTTTAAATTTATTTTTTTATACCCATTTTTAGTTTATTTTCTTTTAAAAAAAATTTCTTTCACAATTCGATAATTCTTTAATTCAAACGTAGCACATGCTACGTTTAAGACTATCAAGTCACTTTTTTTTTTATAAGGACAATCAAGTCACTTGGTTGGTTGAGAATAACTTGTCATGAAATTAATTATTTCAGAATAAGTTATTCCACTATGTATATGAGATAATTTATTCTATCACTAAAATATAAATAGTGGGGTAAATAATTCAAGAATTGTTTGATACCTCCAACCGAAAGTCAGATAAAATAATCTATATTTTAGTTCAAAATAATTATACTTTATACCTCACATCAAATGATTCCTACGCAATTAAAAGACATTCTAATATTATATATATCTTTAATTTAAGATAAATTTTTTTTTTATAAAATTTACTCCATTCATTTAAATAAAAATGATTTAGTTTGACTTGACATGAAGTTTAAATTAATAAACAAAACTTTTCAATCTTATTGTCATTAGTAAAATGATGGGAGGATGCGGAGTAATAGATCGAAATATAAATTATAGGACTTCTTGTTCGACTATGATAAATTAAAATTATATCAAAATATATCAAAATATTTCTTTAATTTTATGATTTTAAATATGATATGCAAAAAAATTATAATTAAAATATTTTCTTTTAAAAAAAGAAACTAAAAAAAGAAAAAATCTTTGTGTCAAATCAAATAAAATACTAAAATAAAGTATAGAGAAAAAGTTGAGGTATTTAATAAGGTTGAATAGAAAGCATCATAGGACTCTTGATGGCTATTGGAGCTATGTAATCTTCCCTTTCCATAAAATTGATTGTAGGCTCTGTAAATACTCAGAATAGGCTTACAACTACAGTCTGAACAAAAGTGCATACCACTGCTCAATGGATCCTCATTTTTGAGTTTATCACAACATTTCAATTGCTCTTTAAAAAAATAAAAATCACTTGGCATTTAATAAATATATTGAAATTCATCTAAATTTAAATTTATCTCAATTTTTTTTATGTTAGAATGTAAAATGATTTTTGAGAAAAAGAATTTTATATCTAAAAGGATTCAAATATAAAATCTTCAATTAAAAATTAAAAAAATAGTTACTGCTCCACAATTTTATTGGTCTTCAATACAAACTATAGAGCATGATTGTGTATTTGGTTATGGTTATTGTTATGCCTAAAAAAAGAATATATGATTATTATTTCATCCTTTCTCATTTTTTAAATTCATTTAAAAATAATATTTTTAATTTTAATTTTACATATAAACCGTTTAAGATCACAAGATTAAAGAATAATCTAGTATTATATATATACATATATGCATCTTAATTGAAATTGAGAAAATGGTTTATACTCCAGCATTGACACGACTCCTATTGAATGGAAGAGGATGCAAGTCACTTGTAGGGTTATTTGAGGTTAGGGATGTGAAGGTTTGGGGGTTGATTTGGTAAAAAATACTTAGGATAAGGTAAGAGTATACAAGCTAAGCTCCTAGCAACCCAAAGTTGACAAAAAGATATGCAAATCTCAAGGTTAGGGATACAACGTTTTAAATTGGTGAGCAGTTTTTTTAAGGTATTCCCAATGAAGGGTATTATGAGGTTTGATAAAAAGGTAAGCTAAATCCTTGCTAAATTGGTCCATTTGAGATCCTTCAATGTGTAGGATCGACGACTTATATGTTGACTATCACCTAGCTTGTCTGTCGTTCATCCAATATTCCATATGTTTATGTTGAAGAAGTACCATGAGGATGGGAATTACATCATTAAGTCGGACTTGGTGTTATTGGATAAAAATGAAGAGCTAGTTGCAATTCTTGATCGAGACATTTAGAAGCTGAGGGTCAAGGAGATTAAGTAGGTGAAGGTTCAATGAAAATATTATTCGATTGACGAAACAACTTAAAAAATAGAGAAGGATATGGGAGATAAGTATCCTCAGTTATTCGCCGATTCAAGTACTACTATATTTTTACCTTAGCCCAATTTTTCTTGTTTGATCATTTAGGGATGAGAGATGGATAAATTGATATCTATTGTAATGATTTGACCCCGTCGTTATAAGTAGGTCAACAGAAAAGGAAATTGAACCAGAAAACATTCGAGTAATTACATGAATATTTTGAACCTAGACTAGACTTGGATGAAACCTGAGTCGTGTGAGATTTGGAAAGCAATCTGATAATGGATTGAAGGTTAATTCATGAGTTTGATCTTTTGAATCAACAACTAAGACAATAAAGAGCCTTTACGACTTTACAAAATTGAATCCAGGCGAGCAAAACTCTCGAGATTGAGTTTGACGCAAAAGATAAATTCTGAACGTCATGGTTTAAGAGTGTGTTGTGAAATGGGGACTTGAGATGCTAGTTACGAGTTTCTATCTTCGTGCAATCCATCACGACAAAGACCAGAAGAGACCTAAGATAGTTTTATTCAATTTTTCACCTGTTTCATCGATAAAGACCAAGAACGAATCAAGGCTTTGACAAAAGAGAAAGTTTTGTTACTTAGAGTTTTCAAGGCTTGATGGTTTTGATATTCTCGGTTATTTTATATATGTTTGTTAACTACTTCATTAGTAATTCCTATATATATATATATTTGTGTGTGTGTGTGTGTGAATAGGGAATAATAACATGAACCAAATAAATTATTACTCATAATCAAATTGCATGCAATGAGCCTATCATCATATTTGTGCAAGTTGTGGATTATTCATTGTCTATGTGATTGTGATTATTCGTTTGAGTGTCATGTTTCGACATATTATTGGATTGGGTGTCACATTTGGATACATTATTGGATCGAGTGTCACATTTCGACTCATTATTGGATCGGATGTCACGTTTTGACTCATCATTAGATCGACTGTCATGTTCTACCACACAACTTATTTGAATGTGGGTCCCATGAGAGCACCATTGTTGAATTGTTGTGATAAGAATGATATTTTTGGAACTGATGTATTGAGCATGAATTGTGAAATTGTTATTTTTCCGTACTTGTGTGGTTTGTTAAGTTGTGGTTGCTTGTATAATATTTTGCTTATCGGAATTGTTATGTATGTGTACTGATACTGAAATGACTCTTTCTTGTTGAGTACATTGCATCTTCAGGCAGTTGTTGACAGGCCTCAAATAGGAGACTATTGATTTGGAATTCAAGGGTAAGCCAACTCGTCCATGTCTACCATGAATTTTCTTTAGTTTTTTTAGTCCATTATTTTTTGGACTCAGATATTTAGACTTTATTTTGTTATGAACTCTTAGGTCGCATCTCCTTATGTTGAACACCTAGAATCTTGGTACGATGACTTTCAGATTCTAAAGAGGGTTGTTTTTGTTTTACCTAAATATTCCTATTTAAGTTTATGGAAACTTGACTTATTTCTATTTATATCTGCTTTTGTATCTTTAAATATTATTACTTATTAGTTTTACTTAGTTAAGTTATACTAATAGTTCTCCTGCTGAAAGATTAGTATGAGTGTCACTTACGATCAATTTAGTAGCGTGACAAGAACAAATATTTGGATCGAGATTGATACCCTCAGACCAAATAAAAGCTAATAAGTTTCATGCTAAATAATTGTCCAAATCCATACCCTAAGGGGTCGTTTGGTTACTATTAGAGTTATGTGAGTATTAATTATGTAAGGTTTAGTTACATAAGTATTAGTTATGCAGGGTTTAGTTATGTAGGTATTAGTTATTCAGGGTTTAGTTATGTAGAATTCAAAAGAAATTAGTAAGCTAATTTTATTTCGTAATTATCAAATGTTTAGTGAGCTAATATTTATATACCCATTATAATAACAGAAAAGATCAAATATGCCCTTGCACTATTAGAAATAGTTTAAATATATCTATCATTATATTTTCAATTTAAATATACCCCTTTCATTATACTTGCGATCCAAATATACCCCTCTCATTATACTTTAGAACAAATGTACCCTTAATTTTAACAGAGGAACATGTAGAAAGCGCAAAATTAAATAACTCATTCTCAATTTTAAATACACCCTATATCTTCATTTGTTTATTTTTTCTCAAATGTTATTTATTTTTAAAAAATAAAGAATGTTAAATGTTCCACTTCATTTAAAAAATATTTTTTCATAAAAAAAGGATCAATATCCTATATCCAAAATGATATTTTATTTTAGTTTAAAATTAATTTTGGTTTAATTTTAGATACCAAAAAAGAAATTTGGTTTAACTTTAAGTACCAAACTTCAAATAATTTTGGTTAACTTCTCTTTTTTAATTTCAGATACCAAATTTATATTTTAATTTTTTAAAATTTATATATATATATATATATATATATATATATCAAGATTACTTAGTTAGAGTTTGCTCCCTCTTTGTGTTGTTAAAGTTCATTTGATTATATTAATCAAATTTCAATTTTCTTAAGTTCTCTCTTTACTTTACTTTGCTAGTTACTTTTAATACTTGTCTATCTTATTTTTTTATTGTCATTTATGGTTGGCACTATCACCTACTCTTAATATTATTTAGATTACATTACATGGTCGGCACTGCCGCCTAGTTTATTGCATTATTTTTGTACTTTAATTTTTATAATTATACGCATTTAAAAATCATTCCTTTTACTTCCTATCCTTCTTCCCCGTACTCCACCCCTATTAATTTTTAGGGGTTCGCTTCCGGATACTTGGTATCAGAGCCATGGGGGGAAGTAAGGATTATTATTCTTGTTTTTAACTTGCTACTATACGGTATTGTCAGATCTGTTCTTTAAACATGAATTAACTTATACAAATTGGTAAGATTCATTTCATAGTAAGGAGATCTTTATGCAGATGGTACTGTGATATATTTAGATCTACACTGTAGGACATATCCCTTAGCATCGGTCGGATTTCCATCAAGGACTTAGAGGACTTACAAATGGTTATTTATAACCTTTTGGATCATCTAATTATGGAACTTCTTAATACGAAAAAGGTCTAGCCTTTATGTATAAAATTAAGTTCATTAATTTAACTATCAGATCTGACTCTTTTGTATAATATTGAGTTAAGAACTTGAATAATTTTCTTTATGGAACCTAATGGTCTCTTGATCCAAGGACAGGAAGCATTAAAATCTTTATTGTTTGCCTAACTAATTCTTTTTTGCAGATCTCATCATGTCTTTCTTTAATTCCTTTTCTTCCTCCTCTAAAACTCCCTCTGCCTCAGCCTCATCTTCCTCCATATAACCCAATTCCAAGCTCAAGGAAGAGATTAGCTTCTTTGACTTGCAACAATCCATTGATGACTGGAAGATCCCAAAACATCCCCAGTCTACCATCTATAAGTCTTCTAGATGACCATTAACAAATGATTACCATATTTCCACCATTGAACAAACCATCCCTCTTGAGTCAGATCATGAGGATATCAAACTTCTTAACCCCAAGTCTATAGAAAAATATAGACGAAAATACAATTATCTTCACTTTGGGCTAGTCCAAATTGCAGCTAAACCCCTTTCTAGAGAAGGCCTAGATACCTCTCTTCTTCTCTGTCTTAGGGACTCAAATTTTTTAGATTTCAATGACTCTCTCTTAGGAATGGTAGAAACCAGTCTTTGTAGTGGACCAATCTATTTTGACTGTTTTCCAAATTTTACTGTATCTCTCAAAGATATGAATATCTTAGATTCTTTGACTTTGAACGTCAAGACCTCCAATTATAACACCAAAACAGGATCTCTACCCGTAGCAATAATTTACAGGGTTCAATATAAGGTCATGAGTCCAACCTTCAATACTGGTGCCTTGAGAAGTAGCTACAAAGGTGAAACTATACTTTTCAAGACAAATCTACAACGGTCTCACCTGTCTGTGCCTAATCCTATCTCTTGGAACCAAGTTTCCTTGCCTCAAAACTGGCTGTTGCAAAATGCAAACCAGGCTGAAAAGCCAGCTAACACTACCGTCTCCCAAATCCAACAATTTTCTACTAGGACCGTCTCAATCTCTTTTCAGAGATCTCTTAGCCAAAGAGTCTCCACATCCTCATCTACCCCTTCTCAAACAGCGCAACATTCTGTTTCTTCATTTCCTACAAAAATTGAAACTGTTGATTTTGATTGTAAAATTCCTCAAACTAGCTACTCCGTGGAAACCTCTGGGTTTAATGACAATGATGACCAACCACAATCCCCTACCTGCTCATCTCTAGGTACAAAAATACTGGTTCTGACATAAGATTTTCAAATTGATAAGGAGAAACTTAGGCAAGACTTCTACTCATCCAATTTTTTTTTTAAAAAGAACTTGGTTTTTTGATAATTATCAAGGCAAAGAAAGAAAAGATTTTCAAGAAATTTATTATGACTTTTTAAATTCTGCCAATTTTTTTTTTATTCTTTGAGTGGTTCGAAGCTTATGTTGATTACCATCATTTAGATTACCCTTTTTCAAAATCAATAAATATTTCAAAAGTTTGGAAAACCCTTAATGGGGGAGAAATAACTTCTGAGCTTCCTCCATCACAAGGATTTACAATGAATTTTGATGATAGCTCTGTAGTAGCAACACTTTTCAAAAAGAGGGCTGACACTGAAAATATCAGCGGAAAAGATATCAAAAATATTCTTGAACAAAATAACTATACTAATAAGTATTTACATGCCCTTGGAGAATTTCTAGTGTCAAAACCATCTTTGTCTGCACCATCTACTTCAAGCCTTCTGAGGCCTCTACGTCCTCAATTCCTCTATTCAAGCCCTACAAAATTCCTAGAACAATTGTTAAGGAACTCCAATTTCACAAAACAACTAATGTTTTTCCTCCTCTTTTTGATCTTCAACGACGAATTTCAGAAATAGAACAAACCTTAGCCCCTGATACACCTGTCAAAGGAACATCCTCGAAAACAATTACAGTCTTGCAAGAAGTTCTTTCAGATCAGGGCTCTGAAGAAGAAGTTCCTCTTGAGGTAGCTCCTATAAGAACTGAATATTCCAATTGGCGAAGACCTCAAAAATTGCAATACCCTAGGGCTACCCATCCTGATGTTGCCTTAGAAGAAAAACCTGAAGTCATGCAAAATAACTACAATGCCAACAATATCTATGAGTGGTACATAGATGGTTGCTCCGAGTACAACATTCTTTCCAAGCTTCAACAGATGACTATGGTAGCCACTGCTTATAGGACCACCCATAGTTATACTGACCAACTTACCACCCATGTCATAGTTGCAGGGTTCACCGGCCAACTTAAAGGGTGGTGGGATTCCCATCTTAGCGACGAGGACAAGCAAAATATTTTCCAAAGTATTCGAGTTGACTCATTAGGAAATCCGATCCTTAGAGATGGGCAGACTATTCCTGACTCAACAAATACGTTGATTTATACCATCATCAAAACTTTTATAGGAAGTCCTGGTATCTTTAAAGAACGTTCCTCTGAGATATTAAACAATCTTAAGTGCAAAACTTTGTCTGACTTTAGATGGTATAAGGATTCTTTCCTCACAAGGATTTATGAAAAATCTGATGGAAACCTTCCATATTAGAAGGAAAGGTTTTTGGATGGCCTCCCAAAATCCCTCAGAGATTTGGTCAAAGAAGAACTCCAAAATCAATATTCTGGAGATATCATCCCTTACGAACAAATCACTTATGGCCAGCTCACAAGCTTATTACAACAAGTTTCCCTTAAGGTCCGCCTGCAAGATAAGATTTTGAGGCAATTAGCCAAAGATAGGGTCCAAACCCGTCGAGACTTGGGAACCTTCTATGAACAATTTGGCCTGCCCTCTAGCAACAAAATGACTCATAGAAAACCTGCTCATAGAAAAGAGGCTCTCACCTCTAAGCCTCATACTTCCAAAAAGAAAAAATCTTCCCTGCCAAAATATAACAACTCCAAAAAGCTTACTTCCCCTACTCCTAACAATGGCAAATGCTATAGGTGTAACAAACCCGACCATATTGCCAAGTACTGCAAGATTTCTAAGAAGATTAAGGTTCTTAATCTTGAAAATTCTGTTCTTAATCAAATAGAAAACTTACTGTTAGATGACAGTGACCATTCGGATGATGCGGGAGACGAACTTGAACAAACCTTCAACCAAATTGAAAATGATGACGTAGAATCTTCTGAGTCTGAACAAGGTAGTGATGAGCCAGAAGTCAATGTTCTCTCGAAAGAACAAGATCTCCTCCTTGATTTTATCAGCTGGCTACAAGACCCTGATAAAAAAAGCCATTACTTATACCAATTCAAAAGGGCTTTAGATAAGCCCTCAACGTTATCCTCCCACATTTTTTCCCATCCTCAAATAACTAATACCTACAACATTACTGATATTCTAAAAAGATTCCTCTCTAAAAAATCCAAGTCTGTTACCATCCAAGATCTCCTGTTAGAAATAAGCCTTCTCAAAGAAGAAATTAAAGAAATCAAAACTAGGCAAGATGTGGACCATATTGTCCTCCAACAATTTGCTTTCATTTCTGATGCTCATGATCGTGCTATCTTATAAAAATTTTCTGACAATTCTAATACCTCTCTTCATGAGACACCTGAGCCGACTAGCCAAGACACTCAGCAGGAAAGCTTCCTCAATTACATATCGCGAGTTTCCATCCGAAGATGGCACACAAGAATAATCTTGGTTGTTAACAAATCTTTTATTCTTGATATTGTAGCCCTGTTCGATACTGGTGTAGATCTCAATTGTGTCCAAGAAGGTCTTATCCCTACTAAATTCTTTGAAAAAACCAAAGAAGCCCTTCGAGCTGCTAATGGCAGTAGGTTAGGAATCCAGTATAAACTCTCTGATGTTCAAGTACGAACTTCCATAGGAGACTCTATTTTATCCAATTCTACCGAATTCGTGCTGGTAAAAGATATTACAAACCCAGTCATCTTAGGCATCCCTTTTATCGAAGAACTCTTTCCCTTCAGGGCCACAACTCAAGGAATTGAAATCAAGTGTGGTAATATCTTCCTTCCTTTTGATAGGCCTCCTATCAAGAGATTTTTGTCTGCACTAGAATCAAAAGAAGCCCAAATTTATTTCCTCAAAAAAGAAGTTGCACTCCAAAGGATGCAGTAACAATTAAATAAACCTTCCCTTCAAGCCAAGGTCAAATCCCTCGAGGCCAAAATACAACAAGAATTTTGTGCAGATTTGTCAGCAGCTTTCTGGAATAGGAAAAAACACATGGTTAGACTTCCTTATGAACCTGACTTTGATGAAAAAACTATTTCCACGAAAGCTTGTCCCATCCAAATGAACCATGAGCTCACTATTCATTGCCAGGATGAGATTAATGACCTTCTCAAGAAACAGATAATCTCTCCTAGAAAATCCCCTTGGAGTTGTGTTGTATTCTATGTCAATAAAAAGTCTGAGATTGAACGAGGAGTCCCTCATTTAGTCATCAATTAAAAGCCCTTGAACTCTGTCCTTCGATGGATTAGGTATCTAATTCCTAACAAGAAAGACCTCCTCCAGCGCCTATATGCTGCTATAATTTTCTCAAAATGTGACCTGAAATCTGGCTTCCGGCAAATTCAAATTGACCTCAAGGACCGTTACAAAACTGTTTTTACTGTACCTTTTGGGCAATATGAGTGGAATGTCATGCCCTTTGGCCTAAAGAACGCCCCTTCAGAATTCCAGAAGATAATGAACGATATCTTCAACCCATTTTAAAAATTCATTATCGTCTATTTTAATAATGTTTTAGTATTTTCTACCAGTATTGATCAACACTTCAAACATTTAAGATCCTTCTTCAATGTTATTAAAGAAAATGACCTAGTTTTATCCAAAACTAAATACAGCCTATTCCAAGTAAATGTTTGATTTCTTGGGCATAACATTCAGCAAGGTACCATTGTACCTATCCAACGATCAATCTAATTTGCTGACAAATTTCCTGATCAAATCCTTGATAAAACTCAACTTCAAAAATTCTTAGATTGTGTCAACTATATCACATATTTTATTCCAAGTATTAGTAATTTGCTAAAACCTTTCCATAATAGGTTGAAAAAACTCTCCTCCGTGGACAGACATCCACACAAATGTGGTTCGAGAAATCAAACTACAAGCTAAAGAACTTCCTTGTCTATCTCTTCCAGATCCTTCTCCATTCAAAATTGTTAAAACTGATGCATCAGACATAGGATATAGAGGCATTTTAAAATAAAAGAAAAATAATAAGGAGCATATCATTGCATTTTCATCCAAGCATTGGAATAAAGCTCAACAAAATTATCCGACTATAAAGAAGAAAATTTTAGCAATTGTCTTATGTATTTTAAAATTTCAAGCTGATTTGCTAAATCAAATTTTTTTATTGAGAATTGATTGTCAAGCTGGAAAATCTGTCTTGCAAAAAGATGTACAAAACCTTGCTTCTAAACATAAATTTGCTAGATGGCAAGCGATTCTATCTATTTTTAATTTTGATATAGAATAAATCAAAGGGAGCTCAAAGTCTATTCCAGATTTTCTTACTCGAGAATTCTTGCATGGTAGAAAGTAATGGGTTGGAAAAAGAAAATAGAACTAGTGAAATCACCAGACGATGATATAACAACAATTTCACCAAGCAAAACTTAAGTTGTTTTAAAACAACAAGCAATTGAAGTTGCCACCAAGAAACCCTCAACAGACAAGGCTGGACCAAGCCAACAAAGATATCAAACATCAGCAGACTATGCCATGAAAGACATACACAATCATTTCTCCTGGAAAACACACGCCAGAATCCGATTCTAATTTCTAGTCCTAAGAAATGGGCTGACCTAGTTGAAGAAGAAAAAGAAAAAGAAGCTCAGCTAGCTCAGACAACAAGCTCCTCATGGACAGAGGAAGATTTCAAAAATTGGTGTCAGATGATGGGATTCAAAGAGCCTACTGTTATGACTCCCGTCAACAGAAGAACAATGATCAACCAATTTCATTTCTTCAAAAATATGTGTTCTAAGGTGGCGGCCCAAAGTCACACCTTAACCTCTAAAGCGGTGGCCAAAAGCCACACACCAATTTCTTCAACTTCTAAAGTGGTGGTTCAAAGCCCCGCTCCAATTTCTTCATCTTTCTCGGTGGCTGCTGTCAGCACCACCCAGAACATAATGGAGGTAGAAAGCCCCATCAATTATCCATACAATGTTTCCCAAAAAATAGACACTATATGTTCCACAACAAACAAATCACATTTTTTATCCATTCCTCAATCAACTTCTTCCACTAGAGGGTCTTCTTTCGATGACCCAACCTATTTTAAAAATGATATAGTATACCCGCTCATCCAAATTGAACCTGAGTTTTGGCATCCCAACCCACAGGAGGTCGCTAAAAGAATGCTTAGCCCTTCTGCAAACTTTGTCCAAAAAACCCCAGCATATATCTAAAACCTTTATGAGTTTATACTCACAGATACCCATTCTTGCTTGTTCAAACCTCACAAAGACAAGCAAACACAAAGTTATGTTACCCATACTACAGTATGGATTAACAAAATTTTATCACCTAAAGATTGGGGCATACATCCCGCCAAATACTAAAAGACTTTCTCAACCATTTGAGCCAAAAAATTATAATCATTTTGACTATCAAAATGCATGGATGAATGCTTTCACCTTTCAAAATAATATTGGAAAACATTCATGGTTCCTCCTATGGGGAAAACAATTAAGCCCTGAATTTTCTCAATGGTTTCTACACCAATGGTGGTCCATTTACGGCCATAAAGTAGAAATCCTTCCGTCATCAATTCGTGAAGGATATGAATATTTTTTCCAAAAGTTTTTTAACCAACATAGACTTCCATTACTCTTACAATTTTCCCACAGGTTTCATATCCCTTGGATATATTCCCAAAAATTTGCATTTCACAAGCTAGAGGGACAAAAAGGCCTCCCATGGCTAGCCCTCCAAGGCCACTGTAAGTGGTATAAAAGTTGAAACCCTTCAGAAGCCTACGTTCCGGAGGTAGAAAAATGGTTTCTACAAAACCCCAGGATATCTGATCCCAACAGATGCTGCTCAAACCCCTAAAAATTAATGGGGGTGGAGTACGGGGAAGAAGGATAGGAAGCAAAAGGAATGATACTTTAGATTTCAATAACTCTCTCTTAGGAATGGTAGAAACCAGTCTTTGTAGTGGACCAATCTATTTTGACTGTTTCCCAAATTTTACTGTATCTCTCAAAGATATGAATATCTTAGATTCTTTGACTCTGAACGTCAAAACATCCAATTATAATACCAAAATTGGATCTCTACCCGTAGCAATAATTTTCCGAAAGCGAACCCCTAAAAATTAATGGGGGTGGTGTACGAGGAAGAAGGATAGGAAGCAAAAAGAATGATACTTAAATGCGTATAATTATAAAAATTAAAGTACAAAAATAATGCAATAAACTAGGTGGCAGTGCCGACCATGTAATGTAATCTAAATAATATTAAGAGTAGGTGGCAGTGCCAACCATAAATGACAATAACAAAATAAGATAGACAAGTATTAAAAGTAACTAGCAAAGTAAAGTAAAGAGAGAACTTAAGAAAATTAAAATTTGATTAATATAAGCAAATGAACTTTAACACCACAAAGAGGGAGCAAACTCTAACCAAGTAATCTTGAGAGAGAAAGTTCTTCCAAGTGAAAGAATAATGTGTGTTACAAATGGAAGGCTTGAATTTATTTATAGCTAAAATTTTGCTAAAGTAAAAGTTTTACAGTAGTGCTACATTATCGCTACAGTAGTGCTACAGGATTTCCCACTAATAATTGAATTCTTTTGTCATGGATGACTTCATCTCTGGTGATGTCATCAACGTGTCATTGTCACTAAAACTTGAGGATGAGTTCTTCTTCATCTTCGGACTCTGATTTTTTTGACGACTGTGATTGGCTGCAGGGGAGTTCGGCTTTAATTTGCTGAAGGATTTTTTCCATCTGATTTATAAAATCTCCTTTACTGCTTGAGCTAGCTAACTATGCAGCTGCAATTAATTTTTGTTGTAAAAATTGTATTTGAGCGGCATTTGTTGGGATCAGATATCCTGGGTTTTGTAGGAATCATTTTTCTACCTCCGGAACGTAGGCTTCTGAAGGGTTTCAACTTTTATACCACTTACAGTGGCCTTGGAGGGCTAGTCATGAGAGACCTTTTTGTCCCTCTGGCTTGTGAAATGTAAATTTTTGGGAATATATCCAAGGAATATGAAACTTGTGGGAAATTTGTAAGAGTAATGGAAGTTGATGTTAGTTAAAAAACCTTTGGCAAAAATATTCATATCCTTTATGAACTGGTGACGGAAGGATTTCTACTTTATGGTTGTAGATGGACCACCATTGGTGTCGAAACCATTGAGAAAATTCAGGGCTTAATTGTTTTTCCCATAGGAGGAACCATGAATGTTTTCCAATATTATTTTGAAAGGTGAAAGCATTCATCCATGCATTTTGATAGTCAAAATAATTATAATTTACTGGCTCAAATGGTTGAGAGAGTCTTTTGCATTTGGAGGAATGTATGCCCCAATCTTTAGGTGATAACATTTTGTTAATCCATACTGTAGTATGGGTAATATAACTTTTTGTTTGCTTGTCTTTGTGAGGTTTGAACAAGCAGGAACGGGTATCTGTGAGTATAAACTCATAAATGTTTTAGGTATATGCTGGGGTTTTTTGGACAAAGTTTGCAGAAGGGCTAAGCATTCTTTTAGTGACCTCTTGCGGGTTGGGATGCCAAAACTCAGGTTCAATTTGGATGAGCAGGTATACTATATCATTTTTAAAATAGGTTGGGTCATCGAAAGAAGACCCTCTGGTAGAAGAAGTTGATTGAGGAATGGATAAAGAATGTGATTTGTCTGTTGTGGAGCATATTGTGTCTATTTTTTGGAAAATATTGTATCGATAATTGATGGGGCTTTCTATGTCCATTATGTTTTGGGTGGTGTCGACAGCAACCACCGAGAAAGAAGAAGAAATTGGAGCGGGGCTTTGAACCACCACTTTAGAAGTTGAAGAAATTGGTGCGTCCGCTTTAGAGGTTGTTGTTTGACTTTGGGCTGCCACCTTAGAAGACATATTTTTGAAGAAATAAAATTTGTTGATCATTGTTCTTCTGCTGACGGGAGTCATAACAGTATGTTCTTTGAATCCCATCATATGACACAAATTTTTAAAATCTTTCTCTGTCCATGGGGAGCTTGTTGTCTGAGCTAGCTGAGCTTCTTTTTCTTCTTCTTCTTCAACTAGGTCAGCCCATTTCTTAGGACTAGAAATTGGAATCAGATTCTGGCGTGTGTTTTCCAGGAGAAATGATTATGTATGCCTTTCATGGCATAGTCTGCTGATGTTTGATATCTTGGTTGGCTTGGTTCAGCCTTGTCTGTTGAGGGTTGCTTGGTGACAACTTCAATTGCTTGTTGTTTTAAAACAACATGAGTTTTTCTTGGTGAAATTATTGTTATATCATCGTCTGGTGATTCCACTAGTTCTATTTTCTTTTTTCTACCAGTTACTTTCTACCCTGCAAGAATTCTCGAGTAAAAAAAATCTGGAATAGAGTTTGATCTCCCATTGATATATTCTATATCAAAATCAAAAATAGATAAAATCACTTGCCATCTAGCAAATATAGTTTAGAAGCAAGGTTTTGTAACGGTCCTTGGGGTCAATTTGAATTTGCCAGAAGCCAGATTTCAGGTCAAATTTTGAGAAAATTGTAGCAGCATATAGACGCTGGAGGAGGCCTTTCTTGTTAGGAATAAGATACCTAATACATTGAAGGGCAGAGTTCAAGGGCTTGTAATTGATGACTAAACGAGGGACGCCTCATTCAATCTCAGAGTTTTTATTGACATAGAACGCAGCACAACTCCAAGGTGATTTGCTAGGAGAAATTATCTGTTTCTTGAGAAGGTCATTAATCTCATCCTGGCAATGAATAGTGAGCTCAAGGTTCATTTGGATGGGACGAGCTTTTGTGGGAATAGTTTTTTCATCAAAGTCAGGTTTATAAGGAAGTCTAACCATGTGTTTTTTCCTATTCCAGAAAGCTGTTGGCAAATCTGCACAAAATTCTTGTTGTATTTTGGCCTCGAAGCTTTGACCTTGGCGTGGAGGAAAGGTTCATTTAATTGTTGTTGCATCCTATAGAGTGCAACTTCTTCTTTGAGGAAATTAATTTGGGCTTTTTTTGATTCTAGTGCAAACAAGAATCTCTTGATAGGAGGCTTATCATTAGGAAGGAAGATATTACCACACTCGATTTTAATTCCTTGAGTTGTGGCCCTGAAGGGAAGGAGTTCTTCGATAAAAGGGGTGCCTAAGATGACTAGGTTTGTAATATCTTTTACCAGCACGAATGCAGTAGAATTGGATAAAGTGAATTCTCCTATGGAAGTTCGTACTTGAACATCAGAGAGTTTATACTGGATTCCTAACCTACTGCCATTAGCAGCTCGATGGGCTTCTTTGATTTTTTCAAAGAATTTAGTAGGGATAAGACCTTCTTGGACACAATTGAGATCTGCACCAGTATCGAATAGGGCTACAATATCAAGAATAAAGGATTTGTTAACAACCAAGGTTATTCTTGTGTGCCACCTTCGGATGGAAACTAGCGATATGTAATTGAGGAAGCTTTCCTGCCGAGTGTCTTGGCTAGTCGGCTCAGGTGTCTCAGGAAGAGGGGTATTAGAATTGTTGGAAAATTGTTGTAGGATAACACGATCATGAGCATCAGAAATGGAAGCAAATTGTTGGAGGACAATACGGTACACATCTTGCCTAGTTTTGATTTCTTTAATTTCTTCTTTGAGAAGGCTTATTTCTAACTGGAGATCCTGGATGGTAACAGGTTGGATATTTTGGAGGGGAATATGTTTAGAATATCAGTAATGTTGTAGGTATTTGTTATTTGAGGATGAGAAAAAATGTGGGAGGATGACGTTGAGGGCTTATCTAAAGCCCTTTTGAATTGGTCTAAGTAATGCTTTTATTTATCAGGGTCTTGTAGCCTGTTGATAATTTCAAGGAGGAGATATTGTTCTTTCGATAGAATATTAACTTCTGGCTCATCACTGCCTTCTTTAGACTCAGAAGATTCTACGTCATCATTTTCAATTTGGTTGAAGGTTTGTTCATGTTCGTCTCTCGTATCATCCGAATGGTCACTGCCATCTAACAGTAGGTGTTCTATTTGATTAAGAACAGAATCGTAAAGATTAAGAGCCTTAATCTTCTTAGAAAGCTTACAGTACTTGGCAATATGGTCGGGTTTGTTACACCTATAGCATTTGCCATTGTTAGGAGTAGGGGAAGTAAGCATTTTGGAGTTGTTGTTATATTTTGGCGGGGACGATTTTTTCATTTTGGAAGTATGAGGCTTGGAGGTGAGAGCCTCTTTTTTATGAGCAGGTCTTTTATGGGTCTTTTTGTTGCAAGAGGGCAGTCCAAATTGTTCACAGAAGGTTCCCAAGTCTCGACGGGTTTGGGCCCTATCTTTGGCTAATTGCCTCAAAATCTTATCTTGCCGGCAGACCTTAAGGGCAACTTGTTGTATTAAGCTTGTGAGTTGGCCATAAGTGATTTGTTTGTAAGGGATGATATCTCCAGAATATTGCCTTTGGAGTTCTTCTTTGACCAAATCTCTGAGGGATTTTGGGAGGCCGTCTAAAAACCTTTCCTTCCAATACGGAAGGTTTCCATCAGGTTTTTCATAAATCCTTGTGAGGAAATAATCCTTATACCATTTAAGGTCAGACAAAGTTTTGCACTTATGATTGTTTAATATCTCAGAGGAATGTTCTCTAAAGATACCAGGAATTCCTATAAAAGATTTGATAATGGTATAAATCAACGTATTTGTTGAGTCAGAATAGTCTGCCCATCTCTAAGGATCGGATTTCCTAATGAGTCAACTCGGACACTTTGGAAAATATTTTGCTTGTCCTCGTCGCTAAGATGAGTATCCCACCACCCTTTAAGTTGGCCGGTGAACCCTGCAACTATGAAATGGGTGGTAAGTTGGTCGGTACAACTATGGGTGGTCGTATAAGCAGTGGCTACCATAGTCATCTGCTGAAGCTTGGAAAGAATGTTGTACTCGGAGCAACCATCTATGTTCCACTCATAGATATTGTTGGCATTTTAGTTATTTTGCATGACTTCAAGTTTTTCTTCTAAGACAACATCAGGATGCGTAGCCCTAGGGTAGTACAACTTTTGAGGTCTTCGCCAATTGGAATATTCAGTTCTAATAGGAGCTACCTCAAGAGGAACTTCTTCTTCAGAGCCCTGATCTGAAAGAACTTCTTGCAAGACTGTAACTGTTTTCGAGGATGTTCCTTTGACAGGTGTATCAGGGGCTAAGGTTTGTTCTATTTCTGAAATTCATCGTTGAAGATCAGAAAGAAGAGGAAAAACATTAGCTATTTTGTGAAATTGGAGTTCCTTAACAATTGTTCTAGGAATTTCGTAGGGCTTGAATTGAGGAATTGAGGACGTAGAGGTCTCAGAAGGCTTGAAGGAAGTAGGTGGTTCAGACAAAGATGGTCTTGACACTAGAAATTCTCCAAGGGCATGTAAATACTTATTAGTATAGTTATTTTTTTCAAGAATATTTTTGATATCTTTTTCGCTGATGTTTTCAGCGTCAACCCTCTTTTTGAAAGGTGTTGCTACTACAGAGCTATCATCAAAATTCATTGTAAATCCTTGTGATGGAGGAAGCTCAGAAGTTATTTCTCCCCCATTAAGGGTTTTCCAAACTTTTGAAACATTTATTGATTTGAAAAAAGGGTAATTTAAATGATGGTAATCAGCATAAGCTTCGAACCACTCAAAGAAATAAATTTATTTTTGGGCAGAATTTAAAAAGTCATAATAAATTTCTTGAAAATCTTTTCTTTCTTTGCCTTGGTAATTATCAAAAAACCAAGTTCTTTTTAAATTTTTTGGATGAGTAGATGTCTTGCCTAAGTTTCTCCTTATCAATTTGAAAATCTTGTGTCAGAACTAGTATTTCTGCACCTAGAGATGAGTAGGTAGGGAATTTTGGTTGGTCATCATTGTCATTGAACCCAGAGGTTTACACGGAGTAGCTAGTTTGAGGGATTTTGCAATCAAAATCAACAGTTTCAATTTTTGTAGGAAATGAAAAAATAGAATGTCGTGCTGTTTGAGAAGGGGTAGATGAGGATGTGGAGACTCTTTGGCTAAGAGATCTTTGAAAAGAGATTGAGACGGTCCCACTAGAAAATTGTTGGATCTGGGAGACAGTAGTGTTAGCTGGCTTTTCAGCCTGGGTTGCATCTTGCAACAACCAGTTTTGAGGCAAGGAAACTTGGTTCCAAGAGATAGACTTAGGCACAGACAGGTGAGACCGCTGTAGATTTGTCTTGAAAAGTATAGTTTCACCTTTGTAGCTACTTCTCAAGGCACCAGTATTGAAGGTTGAACTCATGACCTTATATTGAACCTTGTAAATTATTGCTACGGGTAGAGATCCGATTTTGGTGTTATAATTGGAGGTCTTGACGTTCAGAGTCAAAGCATCTAAGATATTCATATCTTTGAGAGATACAATAAAATTTAGGAAACAGTCAAAATAGATTGGTCCACTACAAAGACTGGTTTCTACCATTCCTAAGAGAGAGTCATTGAAATCTAAAAATCTTGAGTCCCTAAAACAGAGAAGAAGAGAGGTATCTAGGCCTTCTCTAGAAAGGGCTTAGCTACAATATGGACTAGCTCAATGTGAAGATAATTGTATTTTCGTCTATATTTTCTATAGACTTGGGGTTAAGAAGTTTGATATCCTCATGATCTGACTCAAGAGGGATGATTTGTTCAATGGTAGAAATATGGTAATCACTTGTTAATGGCCATCTAGAAGACTTATAGATGGTAGACTGGGGATGTTTTGGGATCTTCCAGTCATTAATGGATTGCTGCAAGTCAGAGAAGTTAATCTCTTCCTTGATCTTAGAATTGGGTGATATGGAGGAAGATAAGGTTGAGGCAGAGGGAGTTTTAGAGGAGGAAGAAAAGGAATTAAAGAAAGACATGATGAGATCTGCAAAAAAGAATTAGTTAGGCAAACAATAAAGATTTTAATGCTTCCTGTCCTTGGATCAGGAGACCATTAGGTTCCATAAAGAAAATTATTCAAGTTCTTAACTCAATATTATACGGAAGAGTCAGATCTGATAGTTAAATTAATGAACTTAATTTTATTCATAAAGGCTAGACCTTTTTCGTATTAAGAAGTTCCATAATTAGATGATCCAAAGGTTATAAATAACCATCTGTAAGTCCTCTAAGTCCTTGATGGCAATCCGGCCGATGCTTAGGGATATGTCCTACAGTGTAGATCTAAATAGATCACAGTACCATCTGCATAAAGATCTCCTTACTATGAAATAGATCTTACTAATTTGTATAAGTTAATTCATGTTTAAAGAACAGATCTGACAATACCGTATAGTAGCAAGTTAAAAATAAGAATAATAATCCTTACTTCCCCCCAATTTCTTCTTCTTGCTCGGTGGCTGCTGTCGGCACCACCCAGAACATAATGGAGGTAGAAAGCCCCATCAATTATATATATATATATATATATATATAAAGGGAGCAATAAAGAAGGTTAAAGTTATGCATGTATTAGTTATCAAGTATTAGTCATGTAGAAATTACAATACATAAAATATTGCTTGTTGAGTATTTAATTTATTGTAAATTAACATAAGTTATTAACAAATAAATAAGCAAACACACATATTATATAATTCAAATTAATCAGTGATTCGATTAGTTGAAGGTAGAAAGACTTCCAACTCTTTAAAAAAAAACAAATAATATAATTTATTTTTAAAGTACATAATAAAAAATATTTTGAAAAAATAAGAAAGCTAACATTTGTATTGAGACGACGAATTCCATAAGAATTCTTAGTTAACATTGTTCAATTTCTATCTACAACTCATGTAAATATTTTTCCATTGGAAACATTTAAATCAAATAAAAAAGGAATAAATTTTGAAAGTAAATTGATAGGGATAAATATGTAATTTTATTATTTTAATTCATGTATAACTAATACCCACATAACTTATTCCACCTTCTACCCTGCAAAATTATACATAGATTTCTTCGTAAGTTATGTGAGTTTTAGTTATGTAGGATTACTAAAACACAACCAAACACCACATAAAATTAATAACTTTTATACATCATTTGAAATCTATCAACCAAACATTATATAAAATTAATACATGTATTCTATTTAGGAAAATTTACCAAAGTACATAACTTAATTTACATTATTCTAAAATATTCCCTATCAATTTTTCTATTTTTTCCTATACACTCCATTCACAATTTCATCTCTTCCGCAACAAACTTTATCTTTGCTCCTAAAATCAAGCTCAACTTGATTCGATTACTTCCAACTTCTCTCCAATTTCAACCAGCATTTTCTCTCTCTATTATTCAATTTCAAATTTAAAAAAGAAGGTAAGTTAACTTCATCATCCTCATTCCAATTTCATACGGATTCTTTAGAAATTCACTGGCAATTTCATTTTTTCCAAGTTTCATATACTAATACATATGGATCCTCCATCCTTTAGTATTGGGTTTACTCAATTAGAGCAAGAACAAGCTATTAGAGATGGTATTTATAACTCTGACGACGATTCATGTGTTGAATATGGTGATTCATTCAACTATGGTGTTTCATATAATGGATTTTAATTCGTCGTTTAGTTTAATTTTTTCACAAATAGTTATAGAACAGGTGAATATGGTGATTCATTGAATATTGTGATTCATTTATTGAGTATAGTGATTCATGTGTTAAATATGGTGATTCATTCAACTATGGTGATTCATGCATTGAATATGGTGATTTGTTGAATAGTTGAATATGGTGATTCATGAGTTGAATATGGTGATTCATGTGTTGAATATAGTGATTCATGTGTTGAATATGATGATTCATTCAACTATAGTGATTCATATGTTGAATATGGTAATTCATTCAACTATAGTGACTCATGCGTTGAATATGGTGATTTGTTGAATAGTTGAATATGGTGATTCATGTGTTGAATATGACAATTCATTCAACTATGACGATTAATGCGTTGAATATGGTGATTTGTTGAATAGTTGAATATGGTGATTCATGTGTTGAATATGACGATTCATTCAACTATGACGATTAATGTGTTGAATATGGTGATTCATTGAATATGATGATTCATGTGTTGAATATGGTGATTCATTCAACTATTCCATAACTAGTCAGTTTTTGAATAGTTCACTATGAATCATCCAAACCAGATCTAGGATGGGTAAATCCAGATATTCATGATGCATCTTCTTACAAATTTCTAAAATTTTGAATCAATATTAATTTGTCTACTGGATGATACGCTTAAATAATTTTGAAATTTGAATCTGTTACGATTTATGAGATTTTAAATAAATCTTCCATTATTTTTTCCTTATTTGACGCAACAGCATTAAAGCCATCAATATGTATCACCAAAGTAACATATGTATCACTGTTTCTCTAAAGAAAAAAGAATTTTTATAAATATGAAAAAAGTTGGGATAAATTGAAATTTGCTCTTAACACTATAGAGTTTACGTAAGTTATACTTCTATTTACAAACCAAACAATGTACAAAGTTAATATATAAATAATTAAAATTATTCAGGTATTAAATTGGGCTTTACCAACCACCAAACGGCCTAATTGAAGCCTAAACACCGTAAATCTTAAACGAAGTGGTTTTGACCTCTAGTCGGTTGCTACTCGTGTTTTCTAGAATCATTACCCTACATTTAATCCTTTTATTCCGTTATTTTCGTCCCTTTCCTTTTTCCTTCGGCTAATTTGGAGAAAATGAAATCCATCTTTTTCTTAAGAACATAAGACTAGTGTACAAAGTTAGATTGCAAAGAATTTTGGAAAATGCTTATAATTTTTCGAAGTCCAAAGAAGATAAAACTGGATGGCAGATAATTCTTTGGCATTCACTATAAGTCGTAAATATGAGATAGTTATGTAATTTTCTCATTTTCGGCCCAGTTCTGTGAGACAAAAAAGTGAGAATATATACAGCATTCATATGCGGAACATTTATATACATAACAAATTTAACATTTTCATATTTTTTTAAAATCTAATTTTATCTAACTTCTGCATCCTTGACGAGTTCAGGCTGAATAATGCGCATCGAATTTTCTGCCCGCCAAAACTGGGTATACTTTACACTTCTCTCTCATCTATCCATTGTGTTGATACTACTGGTTATAAACACAGCAAATGTTATAATACTCTGTTATGAGTTTCAATCATTGCAACTTTCTCCTGCAAAGAAAAAACCAAACCGACGCCTTAAATGTGCCATAGCCAAAAGAAGAAAATGATCAATTATAGCAGAGAAACACTAGAGCTCATTAATAGCGCGTTGCTCCTCAGCCAGAAAAAAGGAACAATGTAACGGCACACGATTCTCATTTAAGTGTCTAGGCATGCCAATACAATTACATAATCAAGGAAGAAAACAAATTAGTGGAGAGTAACATGTGATCTATCTTTAAGGTGTTGGCATGAGAACTTGATAAAGAAATAACATCTTAGCATCAACCTGGAAAATAAACCAGCGTTTTGGGCCACCACACAGTAAAAATTGTGTCAATCAGTCCGATCTCAGTAAGAAACACTACCTCATCTTGTGCGACATTTTCCACAGGAAACCAGTGCATAAGAACTCCCAGGTGCATGATAGCAGGTATCAACTTGAACAAGACAGGAGTTGTGACCTGCACAAAATTCTCATCCTTCAACATCAAGTAAAAAACATATAGCATAGAAAGTATTTCCTTGAGCAACTTGAAGATTTAGAAGCTTACAAGACTTAGAGCAGTTGTCCCGAGAAGAAGAAGGTACATCTTGCCCTGTATATGTAACCGAAAATTCAGAAAGCGAAAAAGTGGATTTTGAGTGGGACAAATGATGTACTTGGTGGGTTGGCTCCTTTTTTTTTTTAAGTACTGCACACTGTAAGTATGGTCGCTGCACAGGTTTTTGTGCAGCTGATATATATATATATATACAAAAAAATATGTTGCAATCTAAAAATAAAAATGATTGTACTTGGTGAAAGTAAGTATTCAACACAAATAATCAGTTAAACCTATTCAAGGAGCCTGCAGATAAAAAATAATTCAAAAGACTTGTTTCTTAATGCAAACAAGCAGTATCTTCTTTTGAAAACAAAAACAAAAACAAAAACATGGTGTCTGAGTCAGCTCATATGTGCCATGACTAATTTCACAAAACATATGCAACTTTCCAATACACAGATACTGTGCGACTCTGCTCTGTTCATCAAAGCTGGACATATGGGAAGAAATCACCTAGTGTTTCGCAAAAGAGGTAGAGTTCCTTTAGGGGCCTTCTTTCCTTTTTAATAAGTAAGAATTCTTCTAAATTTTGTTAAAAGCTAATCTTTAACGGAAAACGTGTTTATGGTGCCATTATGTGAATCGTGACACAGAGACCCTAATAACATCTAGGCAGCCTGGAAAATTTTGCAAAGGAAAACAATGAATAAGTGCCCCTGCAGTTTAAAATAACAGGTTGAGCAAGAAACTGAACTATATATCTATTGTTCTGAAACATGACTGAGATATTAAAAACCATAAATTCAACTAAGCGAATTTAAATTGCATTATGGGTACATGTAAAACACAGTATCATGTAGAGTTGTGATTGAAAATGAAATTAGAGAACCATTTGATAACTTTTAACCTTGAAACAATATATAAATTCAAATTGTGTCATGCTATCTACTTTGAAACGACAGAAATAGTGGCACTCAAAATCCATCTTCACAAAAGCTAGTGCAATTCCTTTATTTCATGAACTCAAGACATTATGTGGAAGAGCATCAGGAGATCAATGTCACGCTTGGAACGCAAAATATATTTTGCCTCCTAAAAGGTATTATGAAGGGGGAAGGGTCCAAAATGATAAGAAACATAACGGGTGAAAAAAGATAGGAGGACGAGATCACCTGAACGATATGCAGGTTTGAGGCACGACTCAAGAGCACAAATGCGAATTCCCCAATTTGCGCAAGCAAAAGTCCAACCTGTAAAGTCATTCAAACTCATAAAAACTTAAGGCAATATATTTTGTCTGACAAGTGTTTAGATGAGTGACTTACAATAAGTGATGTCTTAATGTTATATCCAAAAACCTTTGTAATCACGGTGGCTACAGTAGTCTTAAAAACTATAACCAGGATAACGGAGGCAAGCAAGATATCCACATGAGTCCAAAGGAACTGTACATGTATCAGCATTCCAATACTAGCAAGAAAGAGAGCTGCAAAGAGATTACGGATTGGTTCCACCTACAAGTAATATTAAGACACTTAACAATTGCAAAGCAAATCGAGAAAATCAAAGTAAATGTAGTATGATGTTTCCAAGTAATACATTACAATCTGTCGTTGTACAGCATGCATGGTAATTAGAATGCTATAACTGATATTTGATTTTTCCATATATCTGATAAATGAAAATAAGTACAGCTACTGACGAATAGTAGAAAATGTAGATTGCGGAGATGAGGATGTTGAGATAGATGTGTGGACATACCAGAAGCGATAAGGTAAGGAATGAGACCGTTCGGGAGAAGTTAGAGGTGGCCCCTGTGGCTGACAAGTTGAGGGAAGTAAAACTGCGCTGGTTTGGACATGTGCAGAGAAGAAGTACCGAAGCTCCTGTTAGGAGGTGTGAAAGGCTGGAGTTAGGAGGTACTCGGAGGTGTAGAGGTAGACTGAAGAAGTATTGGGGGGAGGTGATCGGACAAGATATGGCAAAACTTCATCTCACCAAGGACATAACCTTATACAAAAAGGAGTGGAGGTCGCACATTAGGGTAGCAAGCTAATAGGTTAGTAAGGGTCGTATGATGTTTGGCCTTGTGATATAGTAGGTTAGCATGAGTAGTCAGTTTTATCCTGTGTTGTTACTATCCATCTTATATTTGTTACTGTTCTTGTTACTTTTTTACTGTTATTTTTTTCGTATTTACATACTATCATTTGCTTTTTCATTATTAGTCGTTCTTCCTTTTTCTGTTCTTTTCCTTTTCTTTTCATATCTAGTATTTTCTGCTTATGGGGCTTGAGTCTTGAGACGAGGGTTTCCCGGAAACAATCTCTCTATCTCTATGAAGTAGTGGTAAGTTCTGCGTACATTTTACCCTCCCTAGACCCCGCTTGTGGGATTCCACTGGGTATATTGTTGTTGTTGTACTGATGAATAGTAAATTTTCTAAGCAGGTAATGAGGGCTTTACCTGCTGAAGCCATTAACTGAAAAATGAGATGGAAGAAGGATAGAGCAATTAAAGAGAAATGGAAATATATGCTTCAGAGCTTAGAAATGTTCCAAAATCAGTAGAAAAAATATAAATGACACAGATCAGACATCATTGTGTACAAAGATGTTGTAGGAAGCCAGGAACATTCAGAGATAATGAGACACAGATCAGACATCATTGTGTACAAAGATGTTGTGGGAAGCCAGGAACATACAGAGATAATGAGAATGCGCATAGAAACATTAACATAAATAAAATCGGTGAGTTGAAATAGAAAACGAATTTTGAAGGATGCCTCATAGATTTGTTCATGGTCAATATTCCAATTTATGTTTAATAAAAGCATGAGCGAAGAAACATCCTATCATAAATAAATACCTGGTCCAAGGTATGTTTTGCAAAGTCAGTTGTAGATATCATAACTCCGGCTACAAATGAACCCAGCTCAAGACTAAGGCCCAGCTTATCACTGCACTGAATAATAAAATGAAACATCCTCAGTATTCTCTGGCACTGCTTGCTATGTAGAGACTACTTCAGAGAGTTTTTACAAGAATGTTTCAGGAAAATATATATATCCTGCAATTTGCAACTGAAGAATAGCCATCCTTTTTCTAGTAAGGAAAAATTAGAAGAGTGTTCAAACTAACCCAAGCAGATAATAAGCAGAACGCCACCACTGCAAGCTGATACAATTCATTGGTCTGAAAACAAGGAATTCAGAAGTAAACTTGAAAGGAAAGACGGCATAAAGCACGAAGCTCAGAAATGTACAAAACATGCAGCAGAGCCTATATAAACTGTTTATTGTCAGCACCATATGCTGGCATCAACTGACAACAGCTGGAGATTCGAACAATTATGACTGGTATGATACTGAAGAATGACCTAAGAAAAGAATCATGATTACAACAGTTCATTCAATTCCGAAGATCGAAATGGTTGATTCTAAAGGAATCATGGTTCAGGTTTAACGCCATTATGCCAAAAGCTCTTTTTTCATTCTTAGATTGGAGAAATTACCATTCCATTATTCAGTTAAATCAGGTGGATTGTGACATCAGTTGGTAAATGAATCAAGTTCAGAGTTGTTGTGGTGCACTCTGGTAAATCAACATTCCATTAAATTCCAAACCAGATGGCTAGAAGAAGAGATGGTCTTGCTGAGATAACAAGCTATGCTTTTGCTTTGACGGTGAAAGAACTATGGCGGACCAGAAATTGCATTCGATTTCAAAGGTTATCTTTCCATTAGGAGTTATACACATCCGAGGGAGAAACAATGCAAAGTGGAGAACGATTTCACAAAGTTTAAATACTTTCCCATTCTGTACTTGATCATTGGCTGATGATGATCAAGTTGGTAATGATAAACATACTTGGAGATCATGAGTTATTCTGCTGAAACTTTTCACAAAGCATCTTCTACCAGATACACAACTTTAATCATCTACCCAACAGATCCATTCTACATCTTCAAACATTATAAGTAATAAAAACTTTACAACCTTGTATTTCACTATTACTTTTGTCTTCACAAGACTGTGATAAGTTACCTTAACTCCATTTATCACTGAAAAAAAAACTTGACCTGCAATCGTTTTGGCTACTCCGAGCAATTTGGCCTACTTGATTGACTATAAGTCTACCATTCTGCAGTAACTGCAACTAATGTAGATCTGTACTTTAGACATGAAGTGACATCTTTCCGTCTTGAGTATTGTAGTTTGCATACTTCAAATTATTATTTAAACCTCTCCAAAATAGAATAATCTATTTGATATTTCTTTTCTTAATCTCAACTAATCAAAATTGATCAAGTTTTTCACATACTTGGAAAAAAGTTTTTACTCTACTCAATTGTAATAAACCACTCAAGCTCCCATCATCGCTTCCCATGCTAGTTAAAGAGACCACCTATTATTGGATGGAGAGAAGGATAATTCTAGGGGATGACAACTGGGTGGGTTGGGTCAATTTTTTTAATCCATTTTGGTGGGGGGTGATGGTGGGTCAAAACAACTCATGACCCAACCTGCCCAAAATCAATTTGGGTTAAGATGGGTTGCCGATTATTACCCGACCCACCCAATTAAAACTCCTCAAAGTGAAACAACCTTGCGTGCAACAACTAGCTTGAAATATGAATAGCCATTGTATTAAAATGTAAATCAATGAGAAACAAAACCAAGAAATAAAACAGAGAAGGATATTAATTTCATTTGACTAAGGAAGAAATCGGATTAAGGGACAATCATTGAAGAACTCTTAGGCTAATATTGCAGAAAAAATAATAAAGGAAAAGAAATCTGAAAATATACTGATATTTTTCTTTTCTAAATGCCCTTTTGGCAATGGATATATTTCACTTTGTTTTCCAAAAAACTGTTTGAACATAGAATTGTTACCATTTTCTGGAAAGTTGAATTCAAAATTTTCTAAAATTCAAAAAACTCCAAAAAGTTATTTTCACTCCAAATCACTCACAAAAATTCAAAGATAAGTCCAATTTGTATTCATGTTCAAACACAACTCTAATTTTCAACTTCTTACCAGACACCACTTTTTTCCAAATTTCACAATCATGGACAAATGCCGACTAAATCTCGATTCTGAGAACACCTCGCTTGGAAGAAAACCTCATGTAGTTAAAATTTTGCATTTTCTCCACTTCATTATTCAAATACTAAAAACATAATAGTCAGACAACATTAGAAAGAAGGTTTACAGAAAGGGATCAATTAATTGGTAAGTGTTGTGTGCAGGTGTGCAGGTGTGCGAGGTACACGGATGGCACATGCACATTTAGCTACTCTCACGGGTTGAGAAACTGACCTATTAATGATCCAAACCGACCTTCAAAGCTATGGGCCAGCCTGGGCTACAACCCAACTTGACCCGACATGAAAATATCACTGACCCTCCACTAAAGTTTGGATGGGTTTCACATTTATGGGTCAAATTTGACACCTCTAGATTATTCCATGTGGAGCAAAGAATTAAAAAAAAAAAGATCATGAGAAGTACTCACTTGAGAAGATAACCGAATCATTAACTTCAGAAAACGGGGAACAAATGACCAAGTTAAAATTGATGCAATACTGAGGTACATGGATAAGATCAGCAGCCTAGACAGAGCAAACAGAATTTTTAGTCTTGCTCTAAGCCTCAAATTGCTGCCAAGTCAAACAAAAAACAACATAGAAAGAGGCATGCCCATAAACTTACAGTTTTCCCATAGAGATAATTCCATGCAGAAGCCCACTGTTACCTCCAAGAACAGGAAGCAAAGCGAATAATAAACCAACAGCGCAGTCCTGGGGATAAATGAAAAAGAAAAGGACCAACCATCTGGTAATATGTATATGAACAAAGGACATGGCCATTAAAACTGTGGAAATAGGGACACAGGTTTTACCTGAAAAATCAGTGTTCCGATTGTCACTTGACCATGAAGGGCATTGTTGCTGTTTTTCTCAACCAGAAATTTCACTACCTGTTTATTTAAGATGGTTGAAGTACATCATTAGTGAGACTTACTTTATATTAAAGACAAGGAAAAACTGACAAGAATCATGGTTTTATATTATACCACTGCCGTTGACGACATTGATAGGAAGCAACCAACAAACACTCCCTCTGACAAGTTTGCACCACATAACTGCAGCACATTACAGAAAGCACAAGTAAGCAACAGTTATTGGAGAAGCAAAATTCAATTCCACAGCCATACCATTGCAGTTGTGCCGCACAGAAACATAAGGATAACAATTTGAAGCAACCCTCCAAGAACAGCAACAGGACCAACAACTTTTAGCTGCATGATAATATGTTAGGAGGCTGCCCCAAATAAGGAAAGATATATACTGAAATACTGAGCTACTTTTTCAAGAATTAGTTCTAACAGTTGTGTGAAAAAAGCACCACAAAGAATGATATAAAGCACCTTTGTCAAGGAAAACTCCAGACCTAAAGCAAATAGAAGGAAGACAACTCCAAACTGAGCAACCGTCTCAACCTGTAATACGATCAACATTGAAAGAGTTCATCTCAGGATAACAATTTCAGTTAAAAATATGTTAGTAACTTCACAGACTTGTGTTAATGGAAATCTAGTTTTCAAAATGAAAAGGACATAACAACAAAGAATACACGCCTGCAATTCCATGCAAAATCTATCAGTCTGTTAGTCTCAAAAGTTCTGCAGCAGACATGTAGTTCAGACCAAACTAATATGCTCTTCTGTCTGAGATATGACTAGTGTTTTGGATGGTGAAAGGCGATAAGGGTCTGCCTTGCCACAGGGCGAAGCGAGCGGCGAGGCGCTCGCCTTTTTGAAGTGCAGTGCCAATTCATACAAGAAATAAAAATATTTAATTGCATATATAGATAATAAAAATCTCAATATCAATAACATATTAACAAATATTTCAATTAAAAAACTGAAAACAGATAGTAGATACTAAAAGTCTAGAACTTGAATGAGAAAAAAAAAGAACAAAAGTCAAAATAGCGAGGAAAAAACAGAGGTAGGAGTAACTCTGAAGGAGGAGGAAAAAAACCCACAAGAAGAAGAAATCTGAAGAAGAAACAAAGAAGCAATTAAAAGAAGAAATATGTATCGGTCGAACTTTGGACTCGCCGAAAAAGTCTGCCTGGTGATCGGAGAAGTCTAGTTGAGTCGACTGGTTGGAGTCGTAGTCTAAGTCTAAGAGTGAAATTTTAAAAGAAAACCCTGTAATTACTTTTTAACTTTTAAAATCCTAAAAAGGCGACTCCTTTCTCGCCTCTCGCCATTGTCGCCATGGCATCGCCTTTTGAAGATCGTCTCGCCACAAAGATAAAAGGCGATGAAGGGTCGCCTTGCCAAGGCGATCGCCTTTCACAATACTGTGAATGACAAACACCAACCCAATCAACCAGGCAATATTTTATCCCATATAGCAAAACCAGGAGGAAATTTCAATCTTGTATGCATAAGAAATACTAACTGAAAGATTGTTACTTGCACCAAATACCAAAGCATGCAATAACCCAATCTGGACAAACCTTTGCCATCTATTGAAATGAGTGCCCACAAACTCCAAAATCAAAAAGAATTTCGGACAAACTTTTCATTTTTTGCATCTCGGGATCTGATATTTTGTATCACATGGAAGAATGCATTTTTATCAGGCGAAACTATTCATAATCGACAGAACAAACATGATTCAATGTGTTCAGTAACCTTGTTGCATAAGCTTATCATGGATTCGTGTCAAGTAAAACCAAATGAAATACAAGGATGATTTCTCCAATTTGTAGTGATATTTTAAGGCAACAAGACGCATCGCATGATACTCACTAAGGTTTGCAAATACTACAAGTCAAAACAAAAGTTTAAGAAACCTAAATATGCACCAGTGTAATATGCATTACTAGACACCCCAACTTGTAAATGTTTAGATAAAATGTGATTCTTAGCCTCCAAAAACCAACATATAACGTCAAGCACTCTACCAGAAAACCCTTCCACCAAAATGATTTTCCAGACCCAAACATGATTTTAAAAATATTCATGTCTTCTCATTTGAGTTGGGTTTTTTTGTCACTTTCTTCTCATTTGGAAGGTCTGGGTGTCTATGCAAGTCTGGAATATGATGACTTGAAATGTTTGCTTAATAATTATTAGAGGGGGTAAAAGTCCCACATTGGTTGGAGAATAAACTGGTGGTTTGCTTATATGGACTTGGGTAATCCTTCCCTCATGAACTAGCTTTTGGGGTTGAGTTATGCCCAAGACTGATGGTTTGCTTATATGGACTTGGACAATCCTCCCCTCATGAGCTAGCTTTTGCAGTTGGGATAGGCCTAGGTGCTATATCCTTACAATAACAAGCAAAATTATGAAGCAATCAAAATCATTGAACAACAAGGAAACTGTGAGAAATATTGGAGAAGAATATTATTGAATTGTCTTTACATTATTATATTGAGACCCTATTTAGACACTACATTAGACTCCTTTTCCAACTAGGATACTACAATACAATCCTTTTTCAAGTAGGATTCTATCTACTATTCCTATTCCTATTCTAAGTAGGATTGTATATATTATTCTTGTTCATATTCCTGTTCTAATACTCCCCCTCAAGTTGGTGCATACAAGTTATATGTACCTAGCTTGTTATAGATATAACTAATACAAGGACTAATGAGGGACTTGGTGAGATATCTACAAGTTGATCACTCGACTTCACAAAATTGGCAGTCAATTTCAATGTGTTTAGTCTTCACATGAAATACTGGATTTGATGCATAATGTGAGCGATCAATTCTTGAATTACAGAGTTGAACTTTCCAAGTCAAGCTTGAGAAGACTATTTTAGATCATCGAGTGACCTACGCAATTGGCATACAAGGCTACCAGACTCCCTCTGAACAACAAAATCAGGTGGTTGCTCCATATAGACTTCTTCATTGAGATCACCGTGGAGAAAAACATTCTTAATGCCCAACTTTTTTTTTGCAAAAGCAATTCTGAAACAAAGAGTTCTCGAAATCTAATAAAAAGTATATGGATCATCTCGAAATCGCTCAAAGAAAGTCATTGTAAAACTGGTTGAAACTTGCTCATGCACTGGATTATTAGATTTGATAGTTGAAAATGGTGACAAATTGAGAAATAAAATTATATGGGTAGGGTCAAAATGATGACACGACCTTACTGAGAAAGAGAATTATATGGGTAGGGTTAGAATGATGGCACGACCCTACTTAAAAAGAGAAACTATATGGATAGGGTCAGATTGGTGGCATGACCTTACAAAGAAAGAATTATATGGGTAATGTTGAAATGATGGCACGACCCAACGCAAATTAGATTTGAGAAAGTAGTCACCAGAAAGATGGTGCGGTGCTACATAAGTTAAATATGAAAAAAATAGTCACTGAAAGAATAACACGGTGCTACACAAATTAGATATGAGAAAGTAGTCATCGGAAAGATGGCACGGTGCTACGCAAACACTAAGGAATGCGGGGTTGATACAAAACAGCCCCAGAAAATCACCGAAAATAGACGCACAGTGATCTTCCCTTGAATATGGGGTTCACGTATATATCATTAGCCCTACTTTTGTTAACATAACAATAGCTAGACGAGTGGCATATATGGGTCATAACCGCCTGCCGGCAACGGAAACTTTTTTTTAAATTTCTACCAAGATTGTAGAAGCTTTGATACCATTTGAGAAAAATTGGAGAAGAATATTATTAATTGTCTCTACATTATTACATTGAGACCCTATTTATAGACACTACATCAGACTCCTTTTCCAAGTAGGATTCTATATACTACCCCTATTCCTATTCCTATTCTAAGTTGGATTGTATATATTATTCTTGTTAATATCATCACTTCCTGAAACAGCAAGCATACAAGCTTGCTTGTAACAGCAGTTGGAGACAAATGAAGATGCATGTCTAAAATTAAAAAAACTAAAAAGAAAAGTCTAGTATACTAAAACCAATATGGAAATCTCTGCTGTATATTTGAATGACGCCAACCATGGGATGCAGGAGTAGATGAATGAACAATACTCAGGAATAAACAGTGACCAACCATGAATGATCCAGTTACAGATAGAGCATGCGTTTATTAATTGAAGTGTTAAACACTCAAGCTGCCAGGGTTGAATACTAATTGGCGGCCAACAATGGTTCACAGATGCCAAGAAATGAGAAGTCGACAACTGGCCTGAACAACAAACCACTACGCATTGGATACCAAAAGAACAGACAAAAAGTTAGCATCTCTCTTCATGAAATAAAGAAACTGAATGAAACAAAACTCGAGATTCTTTTTCCTTTTGGCCCTCATGTACTCTATCCTTTCTCCGTTAACGTTATCATATGGACAAGAATATCAAATTACAAGATTTGTATTGCCGTATAATCTATGGATATTAACAACAAACAGGCAGACATATTTTTTCCTCATAAGCAATGTGTTGGCTTGTAGATTACATACCTGTACCATTTCACTGATGAATTTCAAACCCCCTGGTCCAATTAATGAGCCAGCAAGAAGATAACCAACGATAACCTACCTCAAGAAATCATGATTAAAACACATTTAGTACTTGGGTTTAATTGAAATTAAGATTTATAAGCACAGAAGATCATAATCAACAAAGATTTCACAAGCTTCTAAAGGGACAAACCGGTTGTCCTAAACAAGAAAAGATGATTCCACCAATGGCAGCAGAGACTATAACCACCACCAAGTCTGAGATAAGTCTGCAGACACACATGGTAGCACAAACTACATGTCACTAGCTGTGGAAACTACATGAAAGATGAAAATCCCTAAATATCTAGTTCATTCAGCAGTATTGTCAGACTAAAAAAGGATTAATATTGACCTCACATCAACTTGAAGCACTGGATATTTTGATTTCTTATTTGACATGACAAACACATTGTCCTGTCATCAAGCAAAGCAGTATACAAAGAGCCAGTTAGGCACACATAACAGATATTGACCAATGTTTTCTATAACAATTCAAGCATAAGTTGTCACCTTTTTGTCAATCAATGTAGTAACATCATCAGAACCTTCATTTTCAAGGGAGAAAACGTCTTGTAATTTGAATGATCTAGTATCACTGCAAAAGGCAAAATAAATGAATAACTTCAGCAAGGTTCATATAAAGCCATGAGAGGGATGTGATCTATCTGGTTACAACTTCTTGTTTACTTTGTCTGCTGTGTCTCATTCTTCTTGATCTTCTCACGGGTAATTTTCGCTACCGTCTCCAGGACTCCCTAAAGGAAAAGAAAGGTAAACTTTTCATAAAAGAGCGCAGATTTTTCTATCAGTTGTAATCAAAAGTAAATTGTAAAAGTGTAAGACTCTGACAAAGGCAAGTCACAATGTTAGGCCTGTTGGCACTCTGAGTAGGAGCTAAACTTTAAAATTTAGGAGACATTAAAGTTAGAATAGATATGCATGTCTTCAACTTTGACATAAACAATTAGACCAAGTCAGCTAAGCTTAAGAAAATCTGATCCAAGAAAATATATGTGTTGCTTCACCATCTAAAACATGCAGTTCTTGTGTTGCCTAAGCTTCAGAAAATAATCTTCTACTGATCTTAATATCAGAGATAATAATTAACATGATCCAAAAGTAAATTGATGACAAGTTTGAATATCTTAGCTTACCGTCTCATCAGCAACCGTACTGTTAAAGCTGCTTCCATCAGAACCTAATCAGGTGAGAAAAGCACATGATAAATCCAACATTTCATCATGCAAACCACAGAGACTGAACGCACTTTTACATTCCAGAGAAACCATATTGGTTAAATGCCGGAACTTGGAACATACTAAAAATTCCAATTGGTTGCTGTATTCAGCGCATCTTTCTTTCTTTTGGTAGCAAAATGAATTGATTTACAAAAACTCATAACTTTGTTTTCCTTATCTACACTGTATTGAAGAGGTTGTCTATCAAATCAAACATAAGACATAAATGTCATCGTCGAAAGTTGGATAATATACCATCAATCGATAAAACCACTATGATCCAGGAACCTTTAGTAAACTATTTGGATGAAATTTCCTCATCCATTTAAGTTATAGTTAACTGTAATAAGCAAAAGTTAATTTGCCACGAGCTCATGAACAGGCCGGAAATACACCATTAACTTGCATTCTATTCTCAATATTTGCTCCGAAAATATATCCACTCAACTTGTCATCAACGAATATACAAAAGCTAATTCCAAAAAAAAAAGAAAAAAGAGAGAGAATGGAAACAGCATACCTTCAGGTTGGTCGTTTTCAGAGAACTCTTTCTCGAGAACACGATCGAACATTTTGGCAATAGTACCGTCGTTATTGACGGGAGCCGACGAATTTACTAAATTTCCGTAAAACCTCGCCCTAATTTCCTTCTCAGATCTGACCGCTAAGCTCATCCTCCCAGAATAAGTAACCGACAGGAAGAGGAATATCCATGCTCGAAGCTTCTCTCTTCTCACCACAACCCTTTCCATTTGCAGAGTTGAATGGAAAATAAAGACACAAGATTGGAGAAGAAGAAGGGGAAAATAAAAGGGGTTTGTTTGAACTTTCCGTTTCGTAGATCCACGGCAAAAAAACTGAAAAGAAGTTATTTATCTCGATTGGACTGTTTGAGTATTTTTAAAGGGCGGGATCCAAGCCTGAAGAATTTAATAAAGTTCCAAGTAATTGGATCTGTTCGGTCTAATTTTTTCAAAATTTATTCAAATGAAACGCAAATTTGTGTAAATATTCTTTTAATTTCTCTTTTTTACTCTTTTTTTTTAATTATTATTAACAACGATTCAAATGTGTCTAACAAATAATAATATTTCAATTAATGTGAAATTTGAAGAGAAAATTATTTTAAAATAAAATGTTGTGGGTTTGAAATTTAAAATTATTAGTTGCGCCAAATTTAAGGTATTGTAAAAAACTATTCAATTCAATGATATCACATATATCAGAGGTTCGTTTAATGAATTCAAGCTGATAGTAATCAAAGAATAAATTCAGAATTTGAATTCAGTGAGTCTGTGATAATTTTAAATTAAAAAGTAAATAGATAAAAATAACAATGTGACGATCAAGAAGATAACAAAATTTGAAAAAAAAAATACTTTTACCTCTAAATTAATACTAACACACTTTGCTAATGAAGCACAACTGTCAAAAAATAAAAGCTCTAATTTGCTTTCTTGTTTTTTACTAATGAATTTCTTTTTGTTTGGTAAACCATCCTATCAAATCCTAATAATCATTAGTTGTAGAAACGTGTTTTTTCTATTATTTTCTCTTTTGGGGGATAAATATATAGTGACAATGATAAACTTTTCATGTTATTTATAAAAAAATATAAAACGTGTATTCATTGGTTTCTTTACTTATGTGGTTGATCAACAATATGACAAAATTAACAAGATTTTCACAAAAAGTATAGTACTATATCTTTTGCTTTTGTTTCACTTGTGCCAAAACTAATTTGATATTCTTGTTGCTATATATTTTGTACATATAGAAGAAAGGATTACGTGTCAATATATGGATTCCCTCCACATTTAAATAATTTTACACAAATAATATCGACTTAAATATTACCACAACAGGTTATATGCATATATTATAGATCATAGCATAATTTTTAAAGAATACATGTTTATAACCTATGTGTATTGAATTTACAACTATCAATAACGATGACGGTAAAATGATAATCCATTTTATTTTACATGACTTTTTTTTTTATCTGTTTAAAAAAAAATAAAATATTTTATTTTAATGAAAAATAATTTAATTTTTATTCTTAATAAAATAATCATCAATCCTATAAGAATTATTTTATACCACAAGTTTACCTTTTTTTTTTTTCTTTAAACACCGTGATACTCTTTTATCCTTATTGCACGTTTTCCTAAAAATTTTCAAACACAAATCTGAATTTACCCAATTGGAATAGCAACACCCGTAGTCCACAAAATTTGGAGACATTTTTAAACGTGGTCGATTTGTGAACATGAGAATTCACAAGGGAGGACCGTCGTCGCCACACGTTCATCATCCCTTTCTCTTCTCTTTTATTTATTTAGGAATATCACATTGTTATCGACTCATTCCCAATCAATGGCGTCGACAACTAGCATGATTCAATGTGGCTTCTCATTATCCACCTTCACGGCGAGGCCAAGGCGTAAGATGGTGGTTCATGCCGAAGCTATAAATCCAGATATTAAGAAGGATGAACCAAAAGTGGTCGACTCTGTTCTCGTCACTGAACTCTCTAAACCTCTCACTGCTTACTGCAGGTTCCTTTTTCTCTTTTACTATGTATTTTCATAATTCATTATATTATTCTATTTCTTTTTTTGTTGAAAAACATTGGATAATTCCAGGTTGTTGGGAATATGCAGTGCTGACAAAACCTGCAATTTTGAATTCTTTATTCCAATTTCCCCTTTTTGTCTTACATGTGCCAAAATGGGGACAAGCCACATAGTGGTATGGGTCAATCACCAGTTTTTGTAATCAAATATTTTTTATTATAACGTGTTTAATCACATATGATGCTATACCAGATTGAATAGAGTGATACAATAAAAAAGAGATTATAGTGAAAAATTATCATTTGACCAATGTAAAATGAATCACATTTTCTACATCTAAGAGAGATCTTGTAACAGATATAAAAAAAAAAGGATAATTTGTTAGAGAACCTTGAGTTTCTCCATCTGTTTGATTCAGGAATAGTCATTTTTAATGGGGATGGGATAGATGTTTGTAACTCGGAGGAGATCATGATTCGAGCTTGATTCCCAGCGTGTCCAATGTGAGTTGCTCTAGTTAAATTTGTCTCTGGTCTGTCATTCATTGAGCACTGTAAGCCTATTAGTCTCAAGGGAGTGACTTGAGACCCTCCTTCCCTTCTCACTTCAATTGGTTACGAAATTTCAATTTAGGAGGACATCTGTTATCGACACTTACTGATCGTTGAACTGGAGAACAGAGTCATAGATCTCTCCCTACTTATTATTGTGTGTTGATTCTGGAACTCTGGCTAAAATATTATTTCGAACTGAATTTAGTTGGTAGTTTTAGAAAGTGGGAAATTTTTGTGTGCAGGTGTTGGAGGTCTGGGACTTTTCCTCTATGTGATGGAAGCCACATGAAGCACAATAAGGCAACTGGAGATAACGTTGGACCCTTGCTATTGAAGAAGCAGTAAGCCAGTAAATGGTTGTTGTATCCTGTTAGTCTCTTAGATTATGCAAACTCTTGAAGCCTATTTCCCTAGTATCTTTTTGCTCATTTGTTGAGTGACATATGGTGAATGTTCTTTCCAGAATAAGACTTATTAAAACTGAAAGTACCTGTCCAGCAGTAGTTCTTCTCGTGCTAGAACTCGATCGCATTGTGATTTCAACCATGCTATATCACAGAAACCTATTCAATCCGGTGAAACGTACATGAGTATAATCTCCATATGGATCAGTTAGTTAAATGAGACTGATAAGTTAACAAGTCATATCATTGACATAGCTGTTGGTTTAATTAGCGGATGCAATAATTGTACCAAGATTTTTTCCTTCTTCTTTATATCGAGATTTGTTCCACTTGACCCGAGGGTCTTTCAAAAACAGTTTCTCTACTTCTACGAGGTAGTGATAAGGTCTGCGTACATTCTATTCTTCCGGAACTCACTTGTAAGATTTCACTGGATATGTTGTTTTGCTGTTGTTTATGGATGTTAGTAGCTGCTGACCTGCTGCTGTTCAGCTCACATTCTAATTGGATGAGTGGTATCGTCCATACCACAATCTACGTAGTGGATTAGATTCTCCCATTTGGCTGGGAACGGATTGGTGGTCTCCTTGTATGGACTTGGCAATCCTCCTATAAAAACTAACTTTTGGACTTGAGTTCGGCTAACGTCCATTTCTTCAACTGTTATATTCTGTCACGTAGTTATGCTATATATAGTGGTCATTCATTTGCTTGATCTTCAGCTCTTCATCATGTGATTTATTGCTATATGCTTCATCAATTTCCTTTTGTCCCAAGGATTGTGCTCATGGGACAAGTTTTTTTTCAGTATTAACTGAATCTGTCAATAGATTATAGGAGTAGTCTAACTGTGCAGGGTAGGATGACAATGGGGCGGATACACAGCAAGTTTAGAGCTATGTGGGGTGTGGCGGATTTAAAGTTATGAGGGATGGACGGGTTAAAGTAATTATTTTTAAAATTAATGCTGGTGGGTTGCGAGAATAGCAACTCAAAGAAAATAAAATTTTTGTACCTAGAACTTGTTTGGAAGGACACCCTGGTAATTGAATTTTGTGGAATTGGGTGTAATTACACTGTTTGACTTGACAAGTAATTACATGGTCAACAAGTAACTGGTGTAATTACACTTTCCAATTCACATGGGAGGCTGTGAATGATAGGTAATTACATGATGTAATTAGTTATTTTTTAATTTCTTTCTTTTATTTTTATTTTTATTTTTATATTTTAATTTTAATTTATTTTTGTTTTGATTATTTTAAATTCTTTTTATTTTATTCTAATTTTTTCTAAAACTATATTTTATTTTATAATATGTATTTTTCATTTCTTTCTTTTTCTCAATCTTTGTCATGTGATTCCGTAAAATTTATCACATTATTTTTTTAAATTTATTTATTCTATGTTTTATTTTATTTTTCACTAGCATGATTTTATTAGCATTCTAATTTTTAAATTAAAATTGAATTCATTGTTGGATAAAGTTATAAATATACATATATTTTTTTTAAAATCATATTTATGTATGTTATATTGAAATTTGACATGAGAGTATTACGTTAATTTTTTTATTTTTAATTTAAAACTTATGTTATATTTTTTTAGTTTAATTTGTTTTGTAGTATTGACTTGATATTTCATATTATAAGCCATTTATTTTTTTAGTTATATTAGATAGATTTTTTTTAATCAAATATTTTAACAATTTTACTATGAAATTATATTTATAATATTTGACATTTTTGTCAAACACACATTTCATGATGTTTGCATAAAACTTATATTTTTAGTTTTTATAATTAATTTAATTAAAATATATTAATTTTAAAAATATAAATTAATTTTTTATAATATTAGTTAAGAATATATATTTACTAATTAATATATTTTTAAAAGACAATACATATCTTAAATATTTAATTTAATATTATTTATAAATATCTTATTTGTCTAATATAAAATTTTAATTTTAAATAATTAAATTTTATTTTTAAAATTTAATATAATCTTGTAATTACACTCGTTCAACCAAACAATACGTTTGTAAAACACGACAGTGTAATTATCAGGGTGTGTAATTACTACCCTAGTAATTACATCAATTCCAATTACTAGGTGGCTTTCCAAACAGACCCTTAGTAAAAATCAAAGATACAAACTTTTTTATAACAAACTTTGACTTTAATTTTAACTCCTTTTTTAAAAATTAAACTAGATGTGTCCAATAATTTATTAGTTGTTGAAATGTTAACTAGAAACAACTAATTAGTGATTAAAAAATTATTATTAAAATGTTAACTAGAAATAGTTAATTAGTTGTTGAAACGTTAATTTGCGAAAAATGAAAAGAAATTATGAATTTTATTTTTCATATTAAACTCAATTAAAAAAGAAAAGAACTTAAAAATTTATGTGGGGCAGATTTATGCGGAGTGAGTTCAAAATGGGAAAACTTGTAATGTGAGACGGAGCGGGTTAAAAAATTTGGGAGTTGAGCTTAACTCACCTTGCCCTGCCCCTGCCCTATTGTCATCCCTAGTAAAACGCATATGATTTTTTGTCTCGTTGTTACATGACCGATCCAGGTCATTTTGGGATAAGCGGATAAGTTATGATGAAGAGGATGAGCTTCAAGAGAATGATTCGGGGTTCTTGCAGAGTGGAACCATGCAGTACCAGACACGAGATAGATCTTCCAAAGAACAAGGCCTTTTTCGAATAAGCCAATTCATTTGGGACCTTGCAGATTCACTCTTTTTACTATTCAAAGATTGGCCCCCCGACTCTGTGTTTTCACATTGAAAATTATTTGCAGATGAGTTCAAATTACTGAGCAGACCAATTTTAGCGTCATCCATAAGCATAACGGAAAAGAGCCTAAAATGTCGTCGAACTATTGAAAATGATACAAAATTGTCCTTCATTCACCAATTGGGCCTAAAATGCCTCTGTCATCCACCTTTGGGTCCAAAAATGCCCTTCATTAACTTTTTTAGCTCACTTGTACCCCTGAAACTAATAACCCTCTCTTTTTTAAATAATTATTATGTTTTATTTTCTTATGGAACAAAATAAATTTCTATCTCTATTAGATTTCTTTCCATAATTTATTCAAACTGAAATAATGTATCTCTTTAAGGAACAAAGCGATTTTTTGAAAAAGTGATCAAAGTAATTTATTAAAATAATTAATCAATTTAGCTTTCTAAAAAAAATATTTAAAATATATAAAGTTAATGAAAAAGTAAGTTTTTAATTTATTCAAAGAGTAAGTTTTTATTTTAGCGGAATGACTTGGGACACCCTTATACTTGGTTCCGTTTGTCACCTAGACGCTTCTACTCAGGACTTTGCCAACTAAACCCTTAAATTCACCGAAACACAAATTTTTATACACCTCTGACCATTGACCAAACATATGTGGCATTAATATTGCTGACTTGGAAAAATGCGTGATTTCACGCATTTCAAAAGCGAGTGAGTCAATTTTTTACATTAAAAAAAAATTAAAAAATAAAATAAAAAATGCCCAAATGAAAAAAGAAAGAAGAATAAGTCATCTTCTTCAAAGTCTTCAAGCCCCTCACGGCCCCCCCTCCTCCCAAAAAAAAAAAACCCAACCCAACCCAACCCAACCAAATTTCGTCTTCCCTTTCATCCTTTAATTTCTTCTTCTTTGGATCCACTTACTATTCTCACCCTTTTTTTTTCTTCTCCCTAGCATCACTATCTCACCCCCAAATACTTTCTCAAAATTTCTTTCTTTTATTGCAAATCAACACATTCCTGCTTCTTTTTATTTAATTTTGCCACATTTTTATCCCACAATCTCAATTTCGTGAGTATTTTATATGAGTTAATGTAAATGACAATAGTGTATATTGAAAAATTGAAACCCATTGATACGCTTAATAAAACTTTGAGAATAATAAATGGGTTTTGTGAATTTATGAAATAAATTCAAAATTGTAATGAAGATTTGTTGGGTTTGTGTTATTTTTATTATTTTATATGAGTTAATGTGAAGGATAATAGTGGCATTGAAAAACTCCATTGATAAGCTTGACAAAGCTTTGAAAATAATAAATGAGTTTTGTGAATTTATGAAATAAATTCAAAATTGTGATTAAGATTTGTTGGGTTTGTATTTCAAGGTTAATAACTCACCTACCCTTTTTGAAGATAGCAGATCTCCATCACCATCCTCTCTATTATCAATTTTTTTCAATTTCACTTTTACTTATTTTTTAAAATGAAAACTACTCATTCATCAAAAACCTAACAACAAAAATAATTAGAAACAAAAGAGAAAAAATCTCTCTAAATTGAAAATTCAGATCAGAAATGGATTTGTATAATGAAGAAAGATTAGGGTTCTTGAGTATGATTTAATTAGAACTTTGACAGGTGTAATAACAAGGTGAAATTTTTTTTGAAAGAGAAAAGAAATGTTTATTGCTATGTGGAAATAAGTTCCTACATGTCATTTCCTATGTGAAATTCTTAAATGACATGAAAAATTACGTGTGCTCGTTTGTAAGTCACGCACCATTTTCAGGTAAAACAATTATTTAAAATATTACATTTTAGTGGGTACGAGGATTCAGTTGGCAAAGTCCTGAGTAGAAGGGTCTAAGTGACAAACAGAACCAAGTATAAGGGTCTCCCATGTTATTTTGCCTTTAATTTTTTTTAATGTTATAATAAAAACTAACAAAAACTATTCAAATTTGATTAAATAAAAAAAAGTTAAAGAAAGCTAAATCGGTTTTAATAAACCGCTTTGATCCTTAAAAGGTTAATTATTTTGTCTAAATAAAATACAAACTTTAAAAAAAATTATAATAAAAAATATTGTCCAAAAAAAAAATTGAAAAAGAACAAAGATGAGAATTTATTTTATTCCTTAAGAAAATGAAACATAATAAATATTTAAAAAAGAAAAAAAAGGGTTGTTTGTTTTAAGGGTAAAAGTGAGCCGAAAAAGTGAATGAAGGACAGTTTTTGACTCAAAGGTGGCAGAGACATTTTATGCTCAATAGGTGGATAAAGTGCATTTTCATACCATTTTCAATTGTTCGAGGGTATTTTAGGCTTTTTTTCCTGTAAGCATAATGATCAGTGAAATCATTTTTTATTTTGTGCTCACTTATTAGAAATTAGTACTTGCAGTAAAGGAAAAATATGATCCCTTTCCATATAAAGATTGAGAATAACAACAGTTTGAGAAAATAAGAGTAGATGGTTGATCTGTTTTTTTTTTTGTATTTATAGATTTGTACATATTGACGATAACTATAAATGTCCTTATCTAATATATATTCCAAACAAAGAGTCCTTATCTAATACACATTCTAAAGGAAGATCCTTATCTAATACCTATTATAAAGGAAAAGAGTAATTTTTTGTTACAAAGGATAAGCTATAATAATTGAATTCAAGATAAACTATAATATTTGAATTCAAATTGATGATGGACGCTAATAGGCCCTTGCAAGATCATGTTCTAGATCGAACCATGAGCTTGGATTGAAGGTTGAGGAATCGAGTTGAACCAACAACTTTAGTGAAGATATTTGCAATTTGATTTTGAGATGAAACATAACAAACCACTAAAGATTGAGCTTCAACCAACTCTCGGACAAAGTGATAATCAAGACGAATATGCTTTGACCGTTGATGGATGACAAAATTTTGAAATAAAAACTATGCAATGAGATTATCACAAAAGACTATGGGAGGTGCAGTGAGAGTAGCACATAATTCACTAATAAGTTGTTGTACCCAGATTAATTCGATAGTTGCGAAAGTTAAAGCACGATAATCAGCTTTAGTGCTTGAGCGGGCTACAACCTTTTGTTTTTTTATAAGACCAACTGATCAAATTAACTCCATAAAATAGTGCAAAACCATGTTGAACACGACTATAATCAAGCTTAGAGATCCAACCAGCATCCGAAAAGGCCATAAGACTTAAATCATACATAGGTCGTAGGAAGAGGCCATCGCGGATGGATCCTTTCAAATAGTGAAGTATGTATTTGACAGCTTACCAATGAACAATGGTGGGTGATTGCATAAATTGACATACTCGATTGAAAACGTAGGATATTTCTGGCCTAGTGATAGTAACATATTCAAGGGCACCAACAATACTATAATATATAAATGAGCATCAGGCAAAGGATCACCAGAGAAAATAAGTCTTGCTCCAAGTTCAGCTAGACTAGAAATGAGCTTAACATCCGTCATGTTTGTTCAATAAAGTAAGTCACGAATGTACTTGCCTTGAGATAAAATGATGTCATTTGATGTTGGAGAAACCTCAATAATAAGAAAATAATTCAATGTACTAAGGTCTTGAAGAAAGAATTGTTGATCAAGAGAGTGAATAAATGTAGTGATGAAATCACTATCACTGTCAATTATAATAAGGTCATCCACATTGACAAAAACATATGTTATGTGCTTAGAAGCTTGCTACACAGAAAGAGAAGATTCAGATAAACAAGAGCGGAAATTAATGACGAGGAGAATGTCACGACCCGGATAGGGGGCCTAGATGTGACATGGAGAAAGAGGACCCGAAGACCCTCGATCAAGCCATCATAG
>JBCEWC010000818.1:0-48913 GCA_038996855.1 Solanum aculeatissimum | reverse complement strand
TTTAATTAAAAATGACATTTTTGACCCATTTGGTAACAATATGAGTATTTTTGGACCAAAGTATTGACGATAAGGGCATTTTTTGATCTAAGTATAAATCAAGGGCATTATTGTTCCTTTCATATAGTTTAAGACCATTTTAAACTCTTTTCCCTATTATAAAATGTACTCTATCCATCCCATTTTGCGTGACATCTTTTTCTTTTTAATTCATCATAAAAAAAATGTCATTTTACTATAATTGAAAATAATTTAATTTCAAAATTTCAGTTTTACGATCTCAAACACACAAATATGTAAGCATTGTTTTAGACAACAAGTTCCAAATGTCTTTCTTTTTTTCTTGCATACGGTGCTAAGTCAAGCGGTACCACATAAAATATGTCGGAGGGAGTAATATTTTAGCAATTCAAATGTTTATGTAAAAAGTACTGTAATCGCAATAATTAACAACTTAAATTGAGAAAAAGAAGTAACATTTTATTATTTCAAATGATGTAAAGGTGCAATAAGTTACAATAATTATCAACTTCAAAATTTAAAAAATTAAATGATTCTCAAAATGTTATCAATAGCACATAAAATAGGATAGATAAAGTTAAATATTATTTGACATTTATGTAAAAGGTACTATAAATTACAATAATTTATAATTTAGAATATTTAAAAGACATAAAATTTTGAAAGTATTTTGATTGACTCTTTTATGTGTTCAATATAAATCGGAACAAAGTAAGTAACATATAAGATTTAAAAATGACATATAAGTTACAGTAATTAATAACTTAAATATTTAAAAGACGTAAAAAAAATCAATCAATATCACATAAATTGAAACAGAAAAATTATATATTATATATTAATAAAAATTACATAAAGAATATTATAAATTACAATAATTAATAATTTTAAATATTTAAACATTATATGAAAAAATTGATAGAATCTTTAAATTTTATTTGTATCACAAAAAATGAGATCAATATATATATAAGATTAAAAAAAGTATAAAAAATATATATATAGCGAAAACCTCGAGATAAAACATGATAGGACATAGCGTGAGAGGAAGTACTCAATCGAATTTAAATCGTAATTATTTTTCAAAACTCATCTAAATTGTTTTAATATCTTTCCATCCCTATCTATCACTTATTTTAATTTAATCACTTTATCACTTTCTATTATTGTATACTAGTTGTGAAAACTTGTGCTAGATATAAATTATTTTTTGGTCTCAATTTATGTGATATTAATATATATTTTTTATATTTAAAAACAATTAAAATTGTTAATTACTGAAACTTAAAGAATATTTTATTTTACTTCTTTTGGCCCAATTTATGCGCCACTACTAAAATTTCAAAAGTTAAAATTTTTAAAAATTTTTATATATATTTTAAATATTTTAAGTTGTTAATTCCTTCAATTTATAACTTTTTATTTTATGATATTTTTTATGCTCCTATGTAACATATTTTTTAAAATCATTTTAAATTACTAATTATTAAATATACGTAATTCACTAATATTAAGAAAAATAAATTATAGCGGAATAACCATCGAAAAATTACAGATATACCCTCAAGCTACTCAAGCAGGCAACTGAAGCAGCTCAACTGTTGTGAGAAACTACTGATATAATATACCCTCAAGTTGCTCAAGTAGACACGTCGATCTGCTAAATAGATTTTTTTTATATTTAAAAAAAAATTGAAGTTGTTAATTACTGAGACCTATAGAATATTTTATTTTATTCCTTTTGACCCAATTTATGCGCCACTGCTAAAATTCCGAAAGTTAAATTTTTTAAAACTTTTTATATGTTTTTGAAAAATATTTTAAGTTGTTAATTCCTGTGATTTATAACTTTTAAATTTTATGATATTTTTTATGCTCCTATGTAACATATTTTTTAAAATCATTTTAAATTACTAATTATTAAATATACGTAATTCACCAATATTAAGATAAATAAATTACAGCGGAATAATCATTAAAAAATTATAGATATACCCTTAAGTTTCTCTAGTAGACACGTTAAGCAGGCAACTGAAGCAGCTCAATTATTGTGAGAAACTACAGATATACCCTCAAGCTGCTTAAGTGAGCACATCAATTTACTACTTGCTTGAGCAACCAAGAAAAATAAAATAGTAATGATAAAGCAAATAACTAAAATAGCTCAACTCCGACCTATTAACGAGAGAAGGAGAATATATCGGAGACGGCCACGTATAAGTAAGAAATAGGCTGTCTAAAAGTTCTAAAGAAATTCAATATGTTGCTTACCAGTAACTAGTTAAATTAGAAATATCGTTGCAAGAAACTGCTCTGTGAGTCTAGCACCTTGTTTGGATGGTTATTACTCGTTATATGATATTTTATTATATTTTTAATTTAAATATAATATGTATTTTAATTATTTTTTAAATTTTATTATATTATATTGTATCATTTAAATTCATCGTTACGTAATGATGAAAGTACTCTTTGTGTAATGATCAATTGGGTGTGACCGCATTGTTAACTTATTTTTTCTTTTCATTTTATCTTTACTTATTATCTAATAATTTTTGTTTTATTCTTTACCCTACCTTTTCATAGTAACATTACCCCATTTCCTAGTTTTCTTGTAGTTTATCATTCAAATTATAGATATGCAACAATAGGTAACGATGGAGAATGACACAATCAATCCAAACGTTGTATTTATTAAAATAATATAGTACGATTCAATACAAGACAACACAACACAATACAATATGATATATTAGGAAACAACATTTAACAACTATTCAAACAAAGTGTACGGGGTTGTTTGATAGGGTGTATAAAAATAATAATAAATATAGTGTATTACTTATATTAGTTGTACTTGCATTAATTATATGAAGATTGTTTTTAAAGCATTGTTTGGCTTGGTGTTTTAAAAGTAGAATGTATTGCATAATTATTTTACAAAATAATTATTTACAAAGATACCCTCCACAAATATTGTGGAAAAGATGTTTAAAAGATTTTGAGGGACAATTGGATTTTTGACCATGCCAATGCAAATCTCCTTGCATTACTAATACCATAGATTATATAATTAAAAAAAAAACCAAATAAGATACGATTAATATGCAAAGTTAATACTTGCATTATTTTTCAATACTCTATCAAACGACTCCGAAGAACATTAGCTATCTTCTGTATAGGAATAGTACGGACTTGAAGTGGGAACATAAAAGTATACTAGCTATTTGTCTTGTATCATGAATAGTAATAAGAATCCAACCATTATAGTACGGAAAAGTTTGATGGAATAGGAATAGGAACAAAAATTATAGTACTATTGGAGAAAAGAGTATCTGTGGAAATATCTGTATCGATAAATTATTTTAATAGTGCAGGTATTGTCATACCACGAGACATTCAACACAGGCCGCTATGGTAAAATTGATAGACACCATTATTTTTAGAAAGTTGTGCTAATGCATCTTGATTCAAGTCCAAGTCTGAGTCGGAATGGTCGCATACTATCTTCTCAAAAAGATAAATAGATCTCATAATGAATTCAATCCTCAATGTTCCATTTTAAAATTATATAAAGAGAACTCTTTTTTTAAAAAAATTCTTACGATGTGAGCTCGAGTTTGTTTGATCGTCCATAGAAATGGTCTCATGGTTAGAGGCTTTCTTCAATGTCTCGATGTTTTAGATTGACTCAATAGGGTCTTATACCTTTTTAAAAAAAAATAAAGCAAAGGAAGCACTAATTCTGAAAGGTAATAAGTCCTTTCTTTAGAGCAAGTTTCGAAGAGACTTTGGCATCATCCGTCATCAACAATGTTCCCTTTGAACTTTCACATAGTCCATCACCACAATCTACGTGTCAATTTTTGAGATTCATTGTGTGCTTTCCACGTTTTCTGAGTATTTATGATAACTAAAATTCACTATTAGCTTCTTTTTGTATTTGTGCTTCTCTACGCTCGCAAAACTAAGCCCCCCACTATCATTTGCCGTCATCATACTCATCGCTGAATTTAGGCTCTAACTTCATTTGTTGGTTAAGTCAACTCAAAGATATTCTTACTGGAGGAAATAACATAAATTCTACTACTTCATAACTTAATTATGTGTCTTCACTTTAGTTTTCGAAATTACTTCACTTGTCTTTAAATCTTGTTGATATAAATTTGCATATCTCAAGTAGTTGGTTGATAATATTTTTGTTATGTTGGTTATGACTCATTGTTTGATGCATTTTGACCCAGGCCAACTTTGGAGGGGCTGAGTCTTGACTCAATGATCAATTTGACCCATTTGAAACAACTCAAATTTAACTCAACTCGCTCATTTACCACTCTTATTCGTAGTAATTCATAAACCAAAGCTATCAAATTATAAAACTTAAGGAACATGGTGAAAAAAACTGAAACAAGGCAGAGCACACAAAGAATGGTCAAAAGGGGGAAGTAAGGTACTTCTGAGACATTAAGGTATTGTTAGGATCACAAACTAGTGATGCAAGAATATAATACATAGATTGTTATCCGTTGAATAATGATGTGAGATTGTTATAAGATCCATAATCCTCTAGTAATAAGAGAAGAGTCAAAATTAGAAGAGGAACTTCTCGAAAAAATTACAAGTCTACAACTATTATCAACTTACTTATACATGGTCATTTGAAACTATAAGATGTAACCACACCAACTATGTCTCGATCCCACATAAGTAGGGATCGGCATATATGGCCTCACTGACCATGACCATGTTTCTAAATGTACAAAAAAAAATATCACACGACTCCATTGTCACTGTCACAAATTAAGTACTGGGGATAGCGATACACAGCATTGCACCAGAAAGAGGAAGCTGCATTAATCTGGCATGGGTAGAAGATGTTCGGAGGTGCCAAGGTGGTTACCATATCTTCCAGCCCCATTCCTTTTGCAGTTATGTAAGGTGTTTTGATCGAAAATGCTCTACTATATTGAAGGCATGATTATATTATTCAAAACTGAGAGTATTAACCTACCTAGAAAGCAAATATAAGTTTATGACGATCCAAATTTATGATTCACACTAGCACAAAGGAAAGAAATTTTTTATGTAATGTCTAGATTAGATTATTTCACAACTTGAGAGTAGGAACCTACACAGAAAGCTAGTATAAGTTAATAACGATCCCAAATTTATAATTCACATTAGCACAAGGGAAACACTTGTTTATGCAATATCTTGAACATTATAGAACTTACATGTCTAGTCCGTGGTGCAGATATATAATATAAGAAGATTTTCAGCAGTTCTGGTTCAAGTTCCGGGAAATGCCACCACAAGGATGTTTAGTCTTTTGTATAATATCTTGAATAGCAGCACAATCTAAAGAGCAACCGTGAATTATCGACTTGGTTCTGCAGCCCATTTCCTCTTACTTGTAGAGCCTGCTTTATCATAATCATGCCACACCAACTCCATCTAGCAAAGAATGACGCAAAACTCAGTCATATAATCCCCGACACTAGCACACGTATTATTAGCAAAAACTGAAAATTATGCTCCTGGAAGAGGAAAAGCATAGCAAGACTTCCTTTTCACTCAGCTACTACGGCAAAATATCACCGAAGATGTGAAGAGCTTTTCATTACGACATGCTAAACAAAGCTGTGTAGTACTGGAAAGCCTTGAATAGACGAACTTAAGTTAAAGAATATAAAGCTATCAGCAAATAAGTTCAATGCAAATAATGGGACAAGAAGCAACTATGCACTCTAGAGGCTAAGATGAGCTAGGAATAAGGAAGCAATGTAGCATAGGCATACATCTCCAACGACGACAGTGTCACCCTCTTTCACACCAAGCTTGAGCAGAGATTTATTCACACCACATGCTTCCAAAACCTGTTGAAATCTTCTGTCTGAATCCATATATCTGCACAGTGAACAAGATTACTTTTTAATGGAACTCAATGTAATTTTGATAAGCTCGAGTATATCAAACAAAATTTGATTTAAAACAGGTGCCTTGAAGCAAGGAAATGGACGGGACCAGACTTCAGGACTCTGTATCATCTACCAACATAAAAACTCTGTACACCTTAATTTAGGATAATACATGAGACCACCAGAAAAAGTTCAACTCAAACTTGAAAATGTTGACTAGTTTCAGCTATGATACAAGAAAATGCAATTTACTTCGAGTCCAACATGCTACAACCAAAACATGTTTCCATAGGGGTGCTAATCCAAAGGGAAAAAGAAAAAAAAGGCACTTGATAAAAGGCAATAAACAAGAAGGTAAAAGAAGACAGGATCAGAGAACAGAGAGATCCATACCTCCAGTTAGTCATTTGGACGAAACGCTGCAGGCCTAATCCTTGAACATACCAAGTTTTGGAAGAACTATCATGGGAGATCTCAAACTCATTTATGGGAGCATTTCGCTGCTTTTTCACCATGTCAGCAACATAGTTCAAGTTTAGTGAGTCCCTTCTCACTGTACAAGAAATAAAACCCATACAATCAAAGAACTGATCACTATTACCCCCTCCTCCCTACTCCTTTCTAAATTTGACATGCAGTTAACAACAATAAATGAAACTCGGTGCTGAAACTACACAGTAGAAAATCTCCTCGGGGGAACCTCATACTTATCCTGTTATTTTTCTTGTTTCTTGATAAAGACTCTTGTTTTATTTCCCTTTAAAAAATTCTGGAAGTTTACCCAGAGGGAAGGAGGCAGAAAGCACTCTCATTTCACATGTCACATTAACAAAGAATGAAGCAAGTCCAAGCAAACCTATCTTTGCAATTCTCAATGACTGGCGCACAACTTGATCACTCCCTTTATGAGGAAAAGGAAAGATACAGAGAAGAAAAAACAAACAGCAGGGGTGCTAGTTGCCTTACCTCATTCCCCTTCCCCTCCCCATTGAAAAACAAAATACAGGAAGAAAAAAAAAACTTCATTCAAAATTTAGTTGCTCCATCCGTACTACTTTTTTTTTATGACACCATGGTGTTCGGGCCAACTTGCGCACACCTCAACTAATTCCATGAAGTACCTGCTACTTCCCACCAACACTGGTACCAGATAACTCTATCCATCAAGGAGATTAAGTGTGAAGAAATCAAATAGTGTTTTAGCCTCAGCTGAGATTTGAACCTGAGACCTCATAGGTCTCAATGGCTTCATTGACCACTTGTAATGTCCCAATTTTTGGGAAAAATTACTTTTTCATGTGAAATGACCATTTTGTCGTTCTCCTTAGCGGTTTCATGCTTAATTTGTATTTTGGGAATGATTTGTGTGATCCTCAATACGATCGGGAGATATTTTGGTGATTTTGAGACCTCAGATGGAACTTTATTGAGATAGTTGACTTAGGCACTATTCCGAGATCTGAGCTTTGGATGGTGATTCCATCAGTTTCGTTGCGTCTAGAACGTTGAGTTTGGTCTAGTATGATAGTTGGGTAGAGCTCCGAGATATAGGCTAAAAGTTGAGTTTTAGGCTTAAGATAGGTTTGTAGGGTTATTTTTGTCATAACAATCTTTTTAAAAAATTCTGACGATTCCATTGGCTCAAAAATGTGTTTTATGATCAATTTACACTATTGGTTCATATTTATAGGGTTTTGGACTATATTGCTCAGACTCTTCAAAATGTCAATGGGTGCGCGTCAGATTCTCTAAAAGTAGTGTATTTTTGGAGAATCCTACATGGGTGCGGTATTGAAAATGAAGAGCCTTCGCAACTTAGGTTTTGGATGAGTTCAAAGGGTCACATAGATGCTTTGAAGAGTGCTGGTGCAAGCTGACTGTGTGTTGTCAATGCACAGTTACCAGTCTTTTTCTTTTATTTTTTTTGGCTGAAACATCCCTTATCTAGGGGTTTCTTCTTCATTTTGATTATTCACCATTTTCAACACCTTGAGAGCTTGGGAGGTAGATTTTGGGAGAGAATTCTTGCGGGAATTCGTGTGGATAAGTTTCTAATTCAATTCTAAATTATTTTGCACTAATTTTACCCTCTAAACACTTCAAAAGATCAAGAATTCAAAAATGGGTTTTGGTGTTTTTTTCTCCAAATTCAAAATTAGTAATTTCATGATTTCTAATTCGTTTCTTCCCCGACTTTAATGGGTTTTTCAACCACAAACTCCACTTGATGTGTAGAACCTAATTTTCAAATAAAATTTCAGTTTCACCCTTCATTTTCGAGGTGATTTTTGGACAATTTTGACTCTGGATCTTAAACCTTGCAATATGGATATCGTTGAACTCCTTTTGATAAATTTTTTCCATTCTTGATAGTTGGGGACTATTTCAGAGTCGGTATTTGAGTTAAAATTTTGGTAAAGTGTTCGGCTGAAGTTTTTGGCCTTCGAGATAGGTTTAGTTATTCTTCCTTGAGACGGAGATTGGATAATTGATTGTTTTTATGTCATAGGCTTAGAGATGAGACCGTATCATGATTTGGGATTGTTGATTATATGGTGTTGCCCGTGTGGGGGCCTTATTTGTTACTTTAGTTGCTTGTGAGCATGTATTTCATGAGTTGCCGCGATAGAAGCTTGTAATACTATTTGACTTGTAATGCCCGAAAGGAGGGTTGAGTTGTGGGTTGTAGCATAATTTGAGAAAGGAAATGCTTTCCAAATGGTGTTAACTTATTTCAATTGAACTCTTTTCCATTTTTTACATACGAGGGTGTCATCATGATTTGGTGAAGTTTTGAAAACTTTGAACCTTTGTATACGTGTTGAGCTGATCATTACCTCTATGCATATGTATTGTAATGCATTCACCCTCATTCATTATATCATGGATCTTGTAAAGTTGAAAAATGTGGAAATTCTTTTGAAGAAAGAAAATGATACACCTTTTAAAACTCAACCATGAGCTAGGTGGCAAGAGAATGAGATATTTTTTTATGAAATTGAGATTGTGATATGGTATATTGCCTGCAAGTCCCCCATAGATCCTTGTTTGGTAGCCTTAGCTCGATAAGGTGTATACAACAAGTTGTGCGACAATTTTGATCCCACTGTAACACCATATCATTACACTATTTCATTTCATTGCACAGCATGGTATTGATCTTTGAGTGTTTGACTTATCTGATGATGTTGGATATTACTTGATCTTACGTGTTTACTTTATTTGTGCCGTTTTATACAAATTGGCGACATCCGATGCCAGAGTGGGACTTTTCTATATGTTGGTGGAAACATTTCTTAGTTTATTTCATAAGCTTGATCAACTCCTTGTACTTAGTCAGTCAAACCTACTGAATACATGTGAATTGTACTCACCCCTACTTTTACATCCTTTTTGATGAAGATTCTAGTGAGGATATTCCTCGTGGCAGTTGATCACCTCTAGCGGACAACTTACTCGGATAGGTGGTGAGATCCTGTGTTTCGGATCACCATTAGTTCCATCTCTTATCTCAGTCTTCCTTATTATTTGGAGACTTGTGTTGTACTTACCTTTCCAAGGTTGTATTAGGTGCTCTTTATACTTATGCCACCAGATTTTGAAGATATTAATCTTAGTTCTTCTTTTCTTTTCATTTGTGGTCTGACTTGCCCCTTTTAAGAGTCTCGTATGTGATTTGTTTTTTACTTTACACATCAGGATAGATTTTGGGATGTGTGTCATCATGACCTTGATTTTTGGATTGTGAAACCACTAGGTCATATCCATGGTTACTACTCCATCTATCCTAATTTGGTAGTTCATTTTTTCATTAAACTCGAGTAGTAAGAGAACAGCGAATACATGAATTGTTAATAATTTCTTGAGAAATATGGATCCCATTTTTGACGTCTGTGAGGTAGAATAGAGCAAAAAGTGTTGAAAAAAGTAAAAGTGGGAAAATTTGAAATTTCGGTGTATTTAAAATGCGCTAATTATAAAATGGACAACACTTTAGGACAACCCAAAAAGGGAAATAGGACAAATTTTGATAGGAATAATTATTTAGCTAGAACAAGCATTTCTTAAATTTAATTGCATTTGTCAAAACAAATTAACAGAATATCAACGGTATATTAGCATAATCAAGTCCGAAACAAATAATAATACAGACATAAGAATAGCTTACCTTCTTTAGCAGCTTCTCTTCTACGAACAAGCTCATAAGCAGCACAAATAACATCATGCGTGCCTTCTCTTTTCACTGCACTCATGCAAAAGGGTTCAATTCCACGAGATCTCAGACTGTCCCTGAATGCCTTCCAATTCTCATATGCGTCTGGAAGATCCATTTTGTTGTAAACCACTAAATAAGGCTTTTCAGCAAGTTCAGGACTAAACATTTCCAATTCAAGACGAACAGCTTCATATTCATATTCAGGTTGTGGAGATGAACCATCAACCACATGCACCTTTCTCCAAATTAAAATTCCATCAATTAGTCAATATTATTAGCTCAATCTCAGAATAATCAGAAAAAGGGTAAAGAAAAGCTATGCACCAGTACAAAATAATTGGGACTTTTTAAGTAAACTATGAAATATAAGGATGCATAGAGTACCTAGAAACTATTAAAAGATACTCATGTCAACAGAAAAAAGGACACAGTACAGTGATTCCATGTTGAGGAACTCAGAAAGGAAAGGGATGACTAAATATGACAACACTATTTTTTTCTCTTTACAATATGAAAAGGCCAAACACACATGTGAACTCTTAAACTTGTCCGAACATTTAATTTAGACACCTAAACTAAAGTTTGTACCTATTGAACATTTGACCTATGCTCAAGCTGTGTTTATTGGACATATATAGCTGACATATCGGAGAAAGTGTAGCAGACTTCTAGGCATGTGAAAGGTCCTAATTTTTCTTCTTAAAAAAATTCTCTCTTCCTGTCACCACCCACCGTCCCATTCTTTTTTCTGTTCCACCATTGTATTCAACAGATTAGGCCACTATTTTTCTCCGAAATCTAGGTAGTTTTTTAAACAGATTCTGGCTTCCTCCTCCTATTACTTCTTCTCCAACAATTTTTTTCCAATGGATAAAACCACGATTTTTTTTCCTCCACAATCCAGCCATAATTCTCAACAGATTTCACCATATTTAGACTACCTTAAGAATATGACTGTAATATCCTGGGCGTTTGAAAGTTGGAATATGATATAATAAGGTGAAACATTGGAAAAATGCCCTCAGTGGACTCAAGCGTATTGAGAAATAAATTTTCACCAAAATTGCACTTTCCACAAGGATGCGCAACCACTCCGCATAGCGGAGATGGTCCAGCACAGGCCAAATTCGACCTTCGCAAAATTAGGCCAAAAGCTGACCAAAATTCATTTCTCTCAAAAATACACTATGATGAAACAACTCCGCATCACAGACTTGGTCCCCTACTGCTGTCCAGTTTCAGTTTTTAAATGGGGATACTTTGGACTTTTCTCTACCTATTAATTAACGAACCTGGACGGTTTGGGGGACTAAATCCTATTCTATAAACTACCCTAAGCACTCCAAATTCTTTCATTCTCACCCAATTTTCAATTTACAAAATCTTCTCTCTAGAAAAACACTCCCAAAGCTTTCTTCTTCTTCAAGTAAGACTCCATTGAAAATCAAGTCAATTTCTCCACTGATTTTCAAGTTTTCTCAAGCCAATCACTCAAGGTATGTGGGTGTTCATTCATGGTTCCTTTCACCCATGTAGCCCAAATGATTCTCTACTTTTTCTACTAATTTCAAGTATGTGCTTTTATGGGTCTTCTCAATTTCTACTCAACTTCAAGTATGATTTAGTTTATGATTATTGATATATTTTAATATGAATTTATATCAACTGCATGAAATTGATTATTTTTTATACGAATTTCTACAAATCCTATCTAGGGTTCATGTTCTCATTATGGGTCTTTTGAATTCTCTTTCAATTGCATGATTTAAGTTTCAATTATGAATTTATTGATCCAATTAAGCATGAATTTCATTTAATTTAACGATTTTGATGATTTATAAGAAAATCCTCAATAAGGCTTTTTATGGTTCATGATTTCCAATATGGGTTCCTATGATTATGATTTCAATTGTAATTATGTATGAATTTTTTATTAAATTATATATTTTTAAGGTAATTCGGGATTGAACCCACATAATTACCCTAGTCTACATGGAATTATGATCATGGCCTATTGAGGACCCCATGCATGCTTTTCAATAATGATGAACTAAGTTTTTAAATAATGTTTCTTGTGAGGAATCAATGTTTATGAATGAGAAGGGCTTCACTTAAAGTTTCATGAAAGTAATTCAATTATGATTTATGGAAGTCCCTAAATGAATGAATGAAATCTCACCTAATTAATGATTAAGGAGCTATCATAAAATTATGACTTTATGATAAAAAGGGGTTAGGAATTAGACAATTGGCCTTCTACATGACTATAACCTTTTTTTTTTTTTTGATTTGCACCGGGTGTCCGAGTCTCTTAGAGCCCCGACTAATCCCGGGGGTGCACAAACCCTCGGCAAGGAGAGGTAACTCGCACTAGGCATTGGATTGCTCACATACTTAGTACATTCAAACGTACTAACACATATTTTTGCCTACATTGTTTCATAATGTAAAGAAAGGCGTTCACTCTACATCTCACTCTACCCGTCCTTAGCTTGGAGTTGCTTTGAAGATTGATTGATTGGTGAGTCCTCATGATCCGAGGGAAACCTTTCATGACATTTCTTGTTATTTCTGATTGTTCTATGTTAAGACTATTTCATTTCATTTCTTTCCTTGTTTGGGTGAGCTAGTGGTTTGTTCTATGCTCCTACCTATGTTAGTATTGTAAAGGCATGTCTAGACAAAGAAATGTGTAAGTCCGTTTAATCGGGCCTAAGCTTTAGCTTTATCTTGAGACCTTATGTTGAGATTTTGCCTATCATTTTGCTTCCTATTGTTGATTTACTTGCCTTACGTATACTTGATGTGCTAAGATGGCTTGGTTGGGGTTTCTTCGGGAATCCTAATCGTTGTGTCACACCTAGGCCCCAGTTTGGGTCATGATAATGACACAATGTGAGGAAGTCAATGGCATTTGACGGAGAAGACGAAACTTCAATTTTGTAATCCAAATTCCCAAAATGCTATGATATTTGGATCCAAATTCATAGAATCCGAAATGGATTTTCTTGGATTAAATCAAAAGAAGCCTTGTATATTAAGAATTGGGAGAAAAAAAGAAGATTTAAAGAAATCCAATAAAGTTGAAAAGAACAATAGTAGATTCAGGAAGATGAAGACAAAAAGGGAAAAGGAATTGCGGTTGGTTTTAGCTGTCATTGTTGTAGGTGACGAGAAGATATAAATTTTGTTTTCACCGGAAGTTTCTTTTTGACCAGTCAATGTATTTTTTGACATACTGCGATAGATAGGATTAGAAATGAAGATATCCTCCATTGGAGGACATGAACGAGAAGCAAAACTAAGATGGCTCAAACAAGGGAAGAGGATATGCACGTTTGCCCCAGTGTGGATGTGTGAGATGTTGTCTATGGACAGTTTTAAGAGAGGTAGAGATAGACTGAAGGAGTATTAGGAAGAGGTGATTAGAAAGGACATAGTACACTTTCAGTTTACCGAGGATATGACCTTAGATAGGAGGGTGTGGATAACATAGATAAGGAGAGAAGGTTAATAGGTAGTAGTGAGTTGTCTTCTTGTCCATTCATATTACCAGTGGTACTATTGCTCCTTTAGTTTCTTGTCATCAATTTTTTGTTAGTATCTATTGATTCCTTGTACCTTGATTATCGTATTGTTTTCTTGTAGTTTCAACTCTATTTTGTTAATTCTTTCGTTGCCGTGAAAGCTTTGGATGTTTTTTCTTAAGCCGAGGGTCTATGCTCTCTACCTCTGAGCAGTAAGGTCTGCGCACACTCTACCCTCCCCAAATCCCACTATGTGGAATTAGACTAGGTATGTTGTTAATTTTTTTCTTAATTTTTCATGTCATAATTTAATCAGTTTTATTTTCCATAAAAGGAGCGAGTACCATTGACGTACTTCACTTTGTCAGGCACATTTTTTGACACATGAAGTATTCGATAGGTATAAACCACCGGTGGATTGTAGCTGGTACCAGAAGAAATTGAACTCCTTGAACGCGCAGATGACATGCTGGTACCAAGAAGGAAGGTATACTCTGACCCCAAGAGGTAGCTATTCCATCTCACAAAGCTACCAAGCTCTGCTGGGAACTCTGCCTAAAATGCAGGAAGTTGATTTAATATGGAGTGCAGTAATGCTACCCAAGCAATGGATTAGTCTGGTTGGCATACCAATAAAGGCTGCTCATAAAGGAAAGGTTAGTACGCCTAAACATTCCCATTGATACCAACCAGTGTTGCTTATGTGAGGACCAAGAAGAGACACAACTGCACCTCTTTGTCAGGAACAGATTATCTGGCTAGGGATAACAATACAATGCAAAGGAATGTATACCACAGTCCAATGGATCAAGAGAAAAGGTGGAAACAGGTCCAAAAGAAGATAGTAGCATCAGTATGGGGGCAATGATCTACTACACGTGCAGTCAAGGAATTCCAGAATTTTTAAGCACAAGAGTGTACAGCCAGAATATGCTATTACACAAATACAGAAGGAAATACGTGAAAGAGTATACATGTTACAAAGTACAAAAGAGACTTCATAGACGTCAAAGGTTGATTTGGAAACTTCTATTATTAGATGTTTGTTTCTAGAGATCTAGTGGTTATGAGGTACTCTTCCTAGAAGATGGCTGAAAACACTAGAGGCTCCTTAGGGTGTAAATATTTGTTTGGTATGGTAATATTTCTTTTTTTTTAATGACAAGGGGAACCCGCAGCCACTACCCTTTGGGTACGCATAGGGTAAACCCCCGCTCCTATGTAATAGCTCGCAAACCACATAGGAGAGGTAACCCGCACTAGGAAAGCCCGGTGCGACTGTGCGACGATCTCGACCCAAAAGGCAAACCACTTGCTTTTGCTCGCAAGGGGTTTCGAACTTGAGACTTCCAACATGGAAGTCCCAAAGTCAAACCACAGGGCCACCCCGAAGGGTCGTAATATTTCATATTTTATTACCAAAAAAAAAGTATAAACCTTTGTTTAGGTATCTAAACGAAAATTTCAGACAAGCTTAAGCTGTCTGAGTATTCAACCATAAAAACCACCAAGTTAACACAAACTCGAAATTTTAAAAAAAAAACAGAGAATAAATCAAACTACAGTTTGCAATTATAGGGGTGCAGCATTTCCCCCGCCCTGCGTGAATGTGGAATCCTTTCTGCACTGGGCTACCCTTTACAGCTTGCAATCTTTTTGACCTTTTCAAATACATATTTTTAGATTAAAAACTCTCTCAGAAACATTTCATCATGAATTAGCTAAACATAGCAAGCATATTCACATATCAAAATGCGAACTATATACGGATATGATAATCTGCCAAAATTTTATCTGGTTCAACAACTCACTAAGAATTCAATTTATGCAGAATTGGAACACATTCAATTTGTTTGGAACACTTTAGAAAAGCTTGTACCAGGACTGAACATCTTTCTGAGTGCCGAAGAAACTCATGGCCTAAACCAAAACCTCGGTGTGCCCCTTCAAGTAGACCAGGCAGATCAGCAACAACCACAGTAGCATCATAATCAAATGAAACTACGCCCAAATTTGGGAGCAAAGTGGTAAAGGGGTAATTTGCAATAGCTGGCTGAGCAGCACTTATAACACTAAGAAATGTACTTTTCCCTGCATTTGGCGCTCCGACTATACCAACATCAGCAACCAACTTAAGCTCCAAGTCTAACCACCTGGTCAGTAGGACTGTTACTTGCAAGATACTAAACAATGGAATATCAAAGAAATCTGACTAGGATATAGTCCTAGCTTAATTAGAATTCAAAATAAAGGATGATAGCCTAATAGATCCACAAATGAGAGGTTTTGATCATTTTTCCTAGTCATGATATTCTAATACCATACTGCTATTTATAGTTAGATGTTGAATGAACCCAAAACATACAAAAAAAAAATAAAAAAATTACAGTGTAAGAGCAGAAACTATATTCATTGAAGATACTCACATCTCTGGACCTTCTTCTCCATTCTCCGCGATCTTGGGCACCCTATTCAACCCTGTCTTAAAAGAGGCATTCCCTCTCCCACCTCTTCCACCAGGCAACAGCAATGCCTTCTGTCCTGGATGCAACAACTCGAGAAGTACATTCCCTTGAATTCCACCCTCTCCAGCCTCCCTAATGACAGTACCTGGTGGCACCTTTATCACTACATCCTCGCCTTTTGCCCCAAATTGCTTCTTTCCATGACCATGGCCTCCTCTCCCAGCTTTAATATGCACACTCTGCCTAAATGGCAACAATGAGTTCATCGACCCATCTACCTCCACATACACATTCCCTCCCCTCCCTCCATCACCACCAGATGGTCCACCCAATGGCACAAACTTCTCCCTCCTAAATGCCACCACCCCATTCCCTCCATCCCCTGCTTTGACGTATATTTTCGCCCTATCAAAACACCTCATTACTGCTGGAACCCCTTTCTCCTTCTCCTTTATATCACTCCCTTCCCCTTCAAACACATCACCACCGTCAAAAATCCCACTTGTAGAACCTTCCATTTCAATGCCCACATCTTCATTTTCATCAAAATCATCATAAACCTCGTACAGCTCGAATTTTCCACTACCATCAAATACCCTACTTCCAGTACCTTCCATTTCACCATTCACATCATCATTTTCATCAAAATCATCCTCGCTCTCATCCTCAAAATCATCATCAACCTCGTACAACTCAAATTTTCCATAATCAAAACTTAAATTCTCTACATTCTCACCATCCAACAAATCCAACTCTTGCTTACGACTCTTAGCTGGGGTGGGAATAGTTAACTCGGAGAGGGTTATTTCTGTTGAATCTTGGAGGGATGGAAGAAGAAAGTCATCTTTAGGGGGTAGACGAGTGTAGGTGGTGGCAGTGTCACCGGCGCCGGTGGTAATTGGCGGTGGTGGCCTAAACTCGCCGGATTTGAGTTGAGGGCGATTGGGGTTTTTCCTTCTTCTGTTTGTGTTTGTAGACACGCGCTTTGGGTTGGTTCTATTGCGACTGGTACTGGGTCGAGCATGGCAGCAAAGATAGAAGGTTGATGTAGTTGTGAACAAAGAGAAAGCCATGGCTATGGTTCCAGAGCTCAAGAAATTATCCGTTTGGGCGGGTGTTTCAGAAATCCATATATTTTGTTCAGATAATTCGTGAATAGGGAATTAGAAATTCTATATTGTTTAATTTGAGATGTTAACTATTTTTAATAAATTTTTTAACTTCCATTTTTTATGTATTTGTATTTGATATAATGATGAATGTGTGTTTATATTCTTGTTTTCCATTTTCGCAGAACGATAGACTTTTACAGCTTGGATTTTCACTGTGTTGCAAAAAATCTAAAATTTTAATTTTAAAAAAGTTTATATAGATGTCGAGAGGATACCTTCCTCATCAAGAACATCAAAGTTTGTATTTTTGTCATGCATCAAGAGGTTGTTTTGTTGCTAGGTTTTCAACTATATTTCTTTTTTAGAAAAAAAATTAGGTGTAAATTATTTATATTCATATAACTTTTTATATTTTATGCCTCATATTATTAAAATTCTCGTGTTGATGTCATGCTGACGCCAACATCCACTTTGTATGATATATCAATAGGATATGCATATACCGACATAGTATCACAGAGGATTAACCTCAGTTATATATGATACCAATTGGGTATCAATATACCGCTAGAATATCATAGAAGATTGAGCTAATTATATATGATACCAATATGGTATATATATATCATCGAAATATATTTCATAGTGTTTATGCTGACGTTGGCATGACATCAAGGAGAAATAAAAAGGGGTAAGTGGGGTAAGAAGGTAAATAGTTTAGGACATGGATCCAATAAGGGTAAATAATTTTGATTGAGTTTATTAAGGATAAATAATTTCAAATTAAGTCAATTTTGTGTACTTTATTTTTATTTATATATATATATAGAAAATGTTGGTATGACAATATGTATTATGTATTTATCATAAGGTGAAAATCATTTACACATTCGAATTTGGGCTAAGTTTAAAAATACCAAACATAAGAGTTGGTTTTGATATTTTGCCATCGTAAGAAAAGTCTTGTAAAAATACAATTAATTCATTTAATGAAAATTCGTTGGATAAAATTGCCCTCCAAATCTAACAAAATAAAAAACGTTTATATTTTGATAATTAAATGGAACTAAAAAAATTTTTTTTCTCTTTCTTTTTTCCTTTCATTTCTCACTTTTTTCCTTACATTTTTTTCTTCTTTTCCTTCTTTTTTCCTTTCATTTTTTGTCACGTATTTTGTTTCTTTCCTTTTTTTCTCTTGTGTTGTTTTTCTTCTATTTTTTATTTTTTCTCTTTTTTACCCTTATCTTTATTTTTTTCTCCTTTCATTTTTTTATTACGAAACTATAAACAATATTTATTTTATATATTTTGTATTTTTTAAAAGCAAAATGATTCCTAGGTTCAAGTGTTGAGTTTCAAGATAATTGTTTTCTTCATATTTACTATTTTAAATATATATGATTTGAAATTTCACGAGGTATTGTATAACTCTTGCTTTAGAGGCAACACTTAGCATAAAATTTTGTAAAGAACATGTTACATCCCATGGGCGAGAGTTAACATAATTTTTTTGTGTTTTGATTTATGAGATATTCTATCACTCTTGTCGTAGAGGCAAGAGACCGAGAACTTTACAAGTTCTGCCCCATGGGCAAGACTTACACTAGTACATTGTGTCTTGATTTATCATATGATATATAATTCTTGCCTTTTAGTCCAAGGACTTCCAAACAACAAGTTAAGCCCCATGAGCAAGATTTGACAATATTACATTATGTTTTGATTTATGAGATTTTCTATAACTATTAGCTTAGAGGCAAGATTTGTTAGTCCTAGGAATTCCAAACAACAAGTTAAGCCCCATGAGTAAGATTTGACAATATCACATTATGTTTTGATTTATGAGATTTTCTATAACTATTGCCTTAGAAGTAAGACTTGTTAGTTCAAGGACTTCCAAACAACAAGTTAAATCCCAAGGGCAAGGTTTGACACTACCACATTATGTCTTGATTTATTAGATAATTTATAACTTTTTCCTTAGAGATAGGATTTAAACTAAGAACTTTACAAGTTAAGCTCATGGACACGACTTGACAACTACATTATGTCTTGATTTATCATATATATATAACTCTTCCCTCCTCGTCCAAGTACTTCAAAACAACAAGTTAAGCCCCATGGGCAAGACTTGACAATATCACACTGTGTTATGATTTATGAGACACTCTATAGCTATTGCCCTAAAGGTAATACTTATTAGTCTAATGACTTCCAAAAAACAAGTCAGTCATATGGGCAAGATTTGACACTACCACATTATGTATTAATTTATGAAATGCTCTATAATTTTTGTCTTAAAGGCAAGAAATAGACCAAGGATTTCACAAGTTATACCCCATACGCAACACTTTACACTACTACATAGTGTTTTGATTTATCATGTGTTCTATAACTCTTGCTTCATATATCACATACTATTTTGATTTATGAGATACTGTATAACTATTACACTAGAGGTAAAACTTGTTAATCCTAGGACTTTCATATAACAAGTGAAGCCCCATGGACAAGACTTGACACATTATATTTTGATTTATGAGGTGCTCATTAACTCTTACCTTAGCAGCAAGACATAGACCAAGAACTTCACAAGTTACGTCTCATGAGCTAGACTTGACACTACTATATTGTGTCTTAATTCATCATATATGTATATATATATATAATCTTTCCTCTTAGCCCAAAAGACTTAGAAAATAACAAGTTAAGCTTCATGGGCAAGACTTGATAATATGTTATTTTATTTTGATTTATGAGATACTCTATAACTATTGCCCTAGAGGTAAGACTTGTTAGTCAAAGTACTTCTAGACAATAAGTTAAGTTCCATGGGCAAGACTTGACACTACCACATTATGTATTGATTTATAAGATATTCCATTACTCTTTCCTTAGAGGCAAGACTTAGACTAAGAACTTATGGACTAGACTTGACACAACTATATTGTGTCTCGATTTATCATATGCATATAACTCTTGCCTCTTAACCCAAGGACTTCAAAATAACAAGTTAATCCGCATGTGCAAGACTTGACAATATCATATTGTGTTTTTATTTATGATATACTCTATAATTATTGCCCTAGTTGTAAGACTTGTTGGTCCAAGGACTTTCAAACAACAAGTTAAGCCCCATGAACAAGCTCCATGAGCAAGACTTGACGCTACCACATTATGTATTGATTTATTAGATGCTCTATAACTCTTTCCTTAGAGGCAAAACTTAGCCCAAGAGCTCCAAAGAGCAAGTTGCACCCATGGACAATATTTTACACCATTTTTAGTAAGTCTAACTTATAACGTAATAATTTTTGCCTTAGAGGCAGAACATAGCTCAAGGTTAAAAATATCATATGACTCACAAATAATAGTTTATACTATTTTACTATGTCTAATTTTTGAGATATTCTATAACTCTTGCTTTAGAGGTAAGACTTAGACCAAGAACTTCAAAGTGACAAGTTGTTTCCTATGGACATAACTTGATACTATCACATTGTGTTCTGATTTATGATATGCTTGATAACTCTTTCCTTAGAGACAAGACTCTGCCCAAACACTTTCAAAATAACAAGTTGCACCTCATGATAATAATTTCCACCATTTTCACTAAGTCAAACTTATGAGAGAGTGTCGCGATCCAAGCTAGACCCTGAGTGTAACACGATTAATGAGATCCCCGAAGGAACCCCAAACTAGCCTCTTAGCATATCATAAGCATTCAAGGTAAATAATGAAGAAACACATAAGCAAAAACTAAGCGTAGATAAGGAACTACATAAGTCATAGAATCATACATCATGTCTAACAAGCCTCTAAATAAGAAACTGGGCGAGGATTCAAACATGTCCCAAGCTCACCCTCACTGAAATATAAAATACGATCTCAACATAATACAACTAGAAGAAGAGCAATTTAGATCTAGCCACGAGGATGAAGAGGATAGTCACCTGCACCTATATTGTGATATAATGCAGACATTGAGTATGCATTAGTACGTTTGAATATACTACATATACAAGCATGCAATACAATATATATAATAACATAAGGACTTCATAATAATGATACATGAATAAGGGCACATATATATATAGAACCAAAGTACATATAGGATCAACATACCAATATGCCATAAGTGTTATGATGCATGATACCATGGTACATAACATATATGGAAATGTTACCGTAATCGACAATAAGACCATGTGAGCGATGCCAAATTGTCATGACCCGAAATTCGAGTGTGATGACACTCACTTATTAGGAGGAATTGAGCCCACAACCTACAAAAAATATAGCAAGGGGTGAGAAACAAACAACACGATACTCAGCAAATGAAAACTAAACTTGAAGTAAAGCAATAAAGAACACAAGTACTCCTATCCACCCAACCACAGACCACCAAACTACACACCTGCACTAAAAAAAGTCCTAGCACAACAATAAAATATATATATATATATATATATATATATACCCATTATAGAATACTATCTTAAAATAATCAGTTGATCCCCAAAGTCAAGTAGTGCAATAATCTATCAATAATATAATCAGTTACAGTCTCATAACATAGTATCCCAATAGTCTAATCTTCACAATGTACAAGGCTCAAGTTATCAACATATATCACAATCTTTCAATAGTTCAATCTCAACAATATACAAGGTTCAAAATATTTAACACATCACACATGATACATATAACAAATTCAAGAAAGGAATGATATGATATAGAATGGATGCTACAAAATATAAACAATGGAATGCAATGTCAAGTAATCATGATGCATGTCTGTCCTATGATACACATCCATTAATATAATCAACCAGAACCCACAAGGGCCTTGCATGGACCATGTATCCATCAAAATCATTCTCCTTCGACATTTACTTTCATATCCATCCAAAACCATTTTTCTTTGGCTCTTCATTTCTTTTCTTTTTCTAGTCGAAACCATTTTCCTTCGACTTTTTATTTCTTTGTTTTTTCTAGTTGAAATCATTTCTCTTTGCCTTTTCATTTCTTTTCTTTCTTTTTCTAGTCGAAATCATTTTCCTTCAACTATTCATCATCAATGGAACATTAAGCAATATATGTCATCATAACATAATAATCATTTTCATAAGTATAAAAATATGCAAGATGTCCACATGACTCATTTATTCAATAATCAATACCGGCTAATCCACAATTCCATAATTATCTCACAATATAATCTCAATATCATCACAATCTCAATATCAGTGTACCTCAATATCAGTACATATCTCAATACCAGTACAGTTTCAATATCAATACCAGGTAATCCAAAAGTTTACAAGTATTCACAATTCCACAATTATTTCACAAGTCAAGGATTCACAATATTTACAGTTACCCAATTCAAAATCTCATGATCAAGGCCTATAATAGCATAAGTCAATCATATTTCATGCCACAAATCACCCAAACCCACTCACATAGGATAATACAAGGTTCAATCATACTTAACAAAAGGTTAGAAGTTCACTTGCCTTAATCGAAGTCTCTATTAATTCAAATTCAAGCCTTTCCCCTTCTATGATATTCCAAATCACCATAATCTAGTCAAATATAGAATCACAATTACATTACGAAGCTAATGACACTAAAATCAAGCAATTCAGGTGAAAAGTGCAAAATGGTCCAAAAATCGCATACTGAAAAAGGTTTTTGAAATCTAAAATTTTTTACATGAAAATGTTCCTCAAATAATAAGGAACCTAATGGTGAAAATCATTTTGGAAAAGAACTTTAAATGAGCTCAAAATCATCATTTTTCTATCACAATTCAATAACTAAGAAAACCCCAAATTTCCCATTCAAAACCCAAATTTTGGATGTTAAAATCATGAATTAATCAATGAAAATTGAAGATATAAATTAGAAATACATTACCCAAAAGCTTTATCTTGAAGTTTCTTGAAAATCTCCCCAAAATCGAGCTTCAAAATGTTAAAAATAGTGAAAACTCTTAATTTCCGTCATTTAAAATTAAAGCACAGTTCAACTCGCTTAGTACTTCGCGAATGCAGAGGTTATGAAAGGTAAGCCTCTACGAATGTGGAGCATAATACCGCGAACGTGGAGTTCATGAAGGTAAGCCTCCGCGAACACGAAGCTCAATTTCTTCTGCACCAGATTACAGTCAAAACAACTATTGCAAAAACTCATACCAGACCCTCGAGATTTGTTCGAAACTCCATGAACACAAAACAAATATGCAACCCTATCATATTCAATGTTTCAAATTCGATAGAATCATCAAAATTTGAATTTGGGGCCTCCTTGGCCCAAAACTTGATAGGACTCAAAAAAACTAGTTAAAACTCAAAATATCTAAAATGCCCTCAAGAGCTCTAAAAATTACAATGAGACCATTTCTAGCGTCAGTTTTACCATTTGGAACCACTGGAACTGTCGAAATTCCTATTTGAGCTTCCAAAATTTGAATATTGATCAAAGTCAAACTATGATCTAAATTCAACTAAAAATGCAACTTTGGGTCCAAAATCTCCATTTTAACTCTGAATTAAGTTCCATCGGTTATCCTAAACCAAATTTCACATTCCTGAGCTAATGGAATCAATGGAATTTCATTTTAACACCCGAAATCAAGATGATCTCAAAACTCAATTTCAAACTTTAAGCCTTCAAAACTCTTTCTTTAGCAAAATTCCAACTTTTTACAAGATTTTTGAAATTTGAGTATTAGATTCAACCAAACTCAAGGCAACTTTTGGAAAGGAAAAAACTGTAATTTTGTCAAAAATACCAAAAATAATCTTTGACGTCATTACATCATCTACTACTAAAAACTATGTTCGTCCTCAAACATGAGATAAGGAACATACTTGAAGGCTCAAAAAGCTGAGGATATTGGACACACATATTTGCCTCTATCTACCATGTATCCTCACCCTCGGGTTTATGGTGCCACTAGACCTTTACTGAAGCTATCTTCTTAGTCCTCAACTTTCTCATCTGCTTATCCAAAATGGCTGCTAGTGGCTCCTCATAAGTCAAATCTAAGCTCAACTCAATTGAATCAATGGAGATCACATGAGACTCGTTCAAAATATAATACCGCAACATATAAATGTGAAACATAAGATGGATAGAAGATAGGCTAGGTGGAAAGGCAAGTTTGTAGGCCACCTTTTCACTCTATCTAGAATCTCAAAAGAATCAATATATCTCTAACTGAGCTTGCCCTTCTTCCTGAACCTCATAACACCTTTCAAGGGTGAGATTTTCAACCACACCCTATCACCAACCATGAATGCCAAAGGTCAAACTCGCCTGTCACCGTAGCTCTTTTGGAAACTCTGAGCTCTTACCAACCTACTCTAAATCAACTGCAACCACTCTAGATCCTCTCTTAACATATTTGTGCCCATGCTCTCCATTGCTATTGAGTCAAACCATCCAATAGGCAATCTATACCTCCGTCCATACAAAGCCTCAAAGGGAGCTATTTGAATGCTAGAATAGTAATTGTTGTTGTAACCAAACTCTACCAAGGCTAAGTGATGATCCCATCTGGTACCAAAATCAATGATACATGCTATAACATATCCTCAAATACATGAATGGTCCTCTCAAACTACCATTGGTCTGAGGGTGAAAAGTTGTACTAATATCCAAACGGGTACCCAAATCATGTTGTAAGGCCCTCTAAAAGTGGAATGTAAACAATGAACCACGATCTGACACAATGGAAATAGGAAATCCATGAAGCCTCACAATCTGGCTAATGTAGAGTTGAGCCAACTTCTTGGTTGTGTACTTTACCTTGACTGGAATGAAATGGGCGAACTTAGTCAATCGGTCTACCATGATCCATATAGAATCAATACCACAAATTGTAGAAGGTAAACCTATCACAAAATCCATGATGATGTATTCTACTTCCACTCGGGAATGGGCATCCTCTTAACTTACCATATGGTCTCAAATGCTCACACTTGACCTGCTGGCATGTCAAAACCTGGCCATAAACTTGATGATGATAATTTCTTACTTCATAACACACCACCAATAATGTTGACTCAGGTCATGGTACATTTTGGTCGCTCCTAGATAAATGGAATATCTGGTGCAATGAGCCTCCTCAAGTATCAATTTGATCAAGTCACCTACCTTAGGCACACAAATGCGACTCCTAATCCTCAAAATACCATCAGAATCAAGTACCGCTTCCTTAGGTTCACCTCTAGCTACCTTGTCTTGAATGATATACAACTTCTCATCCTCAAACTGTCTCTCACAAATCTGATCTATTAAAGATGAGTAGGCCTCTATGAAAGCAAGCACTCCACCCCTATTTGAAAGTTGTAATCTCACCAACCCATTGACCAATCTCTGAAAATCTCTAGCCAAAGGTTGCTCCTTAACCCAAATAGCTGCAAAACTCCCCATGCTAGAAACCTTCCTACTCAATGATTAGCCACTACATTAGCTTTCCCGAGGGATAGAGAATAGTCAAATTATAATCTTTCAAGAGCTCAATCTATCTCCTTTGCCTCAAATTCAAATCCCGCTAGCTGAAAATATATTGTAAACGGTGATGGTCAGTATAGATCTCACAATGGACTCCATATAGACAGTGACACCATAACTTTAACACAAAAACTATCGTCGCCAACTCCAAATCACGAGTAGGATAATTCTTCTCATAGGCCTTCAACTTCCTAGAAGCATAGACAATCACCTTCCCTTTTTGCATCAACACTCCACCTAACCCCACCCCCCAAGCATCACAATAGACTATGAAATCAACACTTTCCTTTGACAAGGTTAAGATTGGAGCAGTAGTCAACAATAATTTAAGCTTTTGGAAGCTCTCTTCACACTTATTAGACTAATAAACAATAACATTTTCTAAGTGAGTCTGGTAAGTGGGGCTATAATAGTAAAGATACCCTGCATGAAATGACGATAATAATCAGCTAAACCCATAAAACTATAAACCTCTATAGCTGAGGTAGGCCTAGTCTAACCTCGAACGACCTTAATCTTCACTGGATCAACCCAGATGCCCTCCTTGGACACCATATGCCCTAAAAATGCAACAGAACTTAACCAAAACTCACACTTGAAGAATTTAGCATTAAGCTTCTCTTCCCTAAACCTTTAAAGCACAATTCTTGGATGTTTCACATGATTTTCCTTGGTCTTAGAATAAACCAAGATGTCATTAATGAAGACTATCACAAATGAATTCAAATACAGCCAAAACACCTTGTTCATCAACTCCATAAATGTTGCAGGGGCGTTAGTCAAGTCAAAAGACATTACAAGAAACTCATAATGACTATACCTGGCCCAAAAGGTTGTCTTAGGTATATTTGAAGACCGAATTCACAGTTGATGGTACCCAGATCTCAAATCAATTTTAGATAATGACTCTACTCCCTAAAGATGATTAAATATAATATATCAATACGAAGAAGTGGGTACTTTTTCTTAATAATCACTTTGTTCAACTATCGATAATCAATGCACATCCTCATGGAACCATTATTTTTCTTCACAAAAAAATGGGGGCACCCCAAGGTGAAATACTAGGGCAAATGAACTCTTTGCTCAACAAATTTTGGAGATGCTTCTTTAGCTCCTTTAACTCAGTTGAAGACATACGATATGGAGTGATAGAAATAGGCTTGGTGCCCAGCTCAAGGTCGATAGCAAAGTCAATATCCCTATTAAAAGAGACTCCAGTAGGTCGGTAGGAAATACATCCAAAAACTCACAAACCACAGGAATAGAATCCATGGGAGGTGGCTCAGAAACAATATCACAAATAAATGCCAAATAAGCCAAACACCCTATATCAATAAACTTTTGGGCCCGAATATATGAAATAACTTAACACCCTACATCTTACGTGTACTAGTCTTATGTATATGGAACATGATATGGTTTGGTCAAATGATCACCAATTTTAAAAGTTCCTAACTTTAGTTTGGAGAGCTATATTTATGTCTAACGCTTAAGATGAATGAGTGTATATAAGTTTTAAGATAAATTAAGGAGATTGCGACCTTAAACAAAGTAAAAGAAGTGAGGCACTGGTGGGACTTTTAGAAACTAGTAGGTGAGTCACCTATGTGCTTATCTTAAAAGGCTAGGTAGATGGAGAAGACTAATTCATACATGAGTGGACTCAGTTAAGGCCCAAATTAAGTGAAAAAGAAAAAGAAACGACGACGAGGCCATATAGCAAATTTGTCCAAGTCTAATAATGAATAAATCCCAAGATAAGGGTGAAATTTAGCCCATGATTTAGTTTTATAATGGCATAAGATTGGCAGCCCAAAGTGAATAGATAAAGGGCACACGTACTTTCAAAACCTACTTGACAATTTTGGCCCAAACCAAGTGAAAGGAAAAGAGAAAAATGAGCAGCCAAGGCCCACCAAATTGAAACCCATTAAAGCTCAAGGAAAAGAGCTAAGTAGGTACATCACCTACTTGATTTAATATGGCATAAAATAAGGGAGAAAGTTGGCCAAGATGTTTCCATTTAAAAGGGCTTAAAACCGGCTCCTTCAAGTCATTCAACATTAGAAAAAACAAATTAGATTTTTCAAAGTTTTTCTCCTTGCTCTCTCTTGACTTTGCAAAGTAGCCACAACAAACCTTTAGGGTTCTTGGAGAAGCCCTACACCTTAAAGGTTAAGGTAAGTAAAAATACCTATGTATTTAGCATAATGTTTCCATAAAAAAGGGAAGATATGTTTGTTATGCTTGGGTGAAATATTGGACAACATGTTTCCAAAAATATGTTGCACACTTTTTTTTATTAAGGGACCTTTCTCTTCTTGGTTGGTTTGATTATGAAGGGAGGTTGATGTTCTTAACAAGGTTTAGGTAAAAAATGGTAAGCTAAGGTTGTTGCACTATTTTTGTTTTACTTAAAAACAAGTTTTAGTGTGTTATCTTAAATGTGCTGTTAGTAGGAACTTGTGGGTTGATTGATTGGGGACTATGGTCTCCCATCCTCCATCTATTTTGGGACTGTTTTGGGACTATTTTGGTGTGTAAATATGTTGAGAACATTTTAGTTGTAGTTGGAACAGGTTTAAATTTTTGACATCGAAATATAGGGAAAGGGCGCAATGTTATGCTACCTAATTGTGTGTTGTGTGGAGTTGTTATGTGTTGTACTTTGTGAACTGTTATAGGAATATTAAGGGACTAAACCAAGCTGGATATGTCATGTATATGATGGTGTGTATTTGACAAATGTGAATAGAGAAGAAAAAGTTGAAAGAACACCCTTGGGTTGATAATTATGGGCATGCTACCTGAGCGTTATTTTTGGGAGTGATTAGACTACCAAAATATGTATATTAGCTACTAATACTAGTTCTATTTCCTACTCTACTGTAGATAAGTATTTGGAGCGAAAAGAGGTTACATCGAGATAATAACAAGGTGGTACAACAAGATATGTTAGGCTACTTGATTTCCTATTATTTGGCATAAAATCTAGATTCTTCCTAGGCACGTAGAGATACTTACAAGCTCCTACATAAATAATATAACTGTGTCTCCACTTTTTAACATGTACATATGTTCCAATATATAGTCATTGTCAAATCTGCATACATACTTTGGATACCAGGATATAGGAGTTCCCCTTTTTGCTAAATAAAGTCCATGTATTTTTTATCTCCTACGTATTTCATTAGTTGTGTAATATTCTCTTTTCATTGTGGTATTATCTTACATAATTGTTTACATATCACATGTTATTTATATAGTCCTATAGCTCAAAATGTTATGACCACCTAAAGAATCATCTAAAATGTAAATGAAAGATAAAGTGAAGTTACTTATTGATGGGTGGTATCCCAGGGGTTGAAGAATCACCTAATATGGGTCAATCCCAGTATTATAGGGGGTATCTCAGGGGTGAAAGGAAAGCCTAGCATGGGTCGATCCTGATATAGATTTACCACTGATCAATTGGTAATTTGTATTATATACTATGCACAGATTATAAAGTAAAGAAAGGTAAAGTAACAAAAATGACGTAAAGAACATGATTCCACAATATGACTAAACGTGGTCTCTTATCCTTACATTGGTGCATGATTTCATTTGAGTCTTTATTTCACATGTAGTACTTTTTTCCTTAAATCTTTAGTACATTATCTTGTACTGACATCCCTTACGGGGACCTACATTTCATGCTACATGTACAAGAGCTAGTGGATCTCCCTAGTAGCAGTATAGTATATCCGATAACTATTACTGAGCTCCACATTGCTTTGGGGCTTTTTGTGTCTAGAGCATATATTTTTGTAATGTATAGTAGCTAATCATGAGGTAGGTCCTGTACCGACCCTTATCAGATAGTGTTCCTTATCTAGAGACTTTGTAGACTATGTAAAGTAAAGTGTGGTCATGTCTCGTATTTTAGACCTTGTGGCTCCAATAGCCTAGTCATATGTATTTCTTTTTGGCTTGTTATTACTGTCTACTTTCCTAAAAGTATATTTAGTATAGTAGTACCTTATAATGTTCATATGTGTCAATCCTCCTTGATGGGATTTTGGTCGTGACAAAAGTGGTATCAGAGAGGGTCATCCTAGGAAGTCAACAAAGTCGTGTATATGTAGAGTCTTGCTTATGGATGTTTTATCCACAACATTTATAAGTAGGAGGTTACGTGACATTTAGGAGTTTTTACTTTCTTTTCATTCTTTAGATCGTTCCATAGAGCCAAATGTTGTAGGAGGACCGTGTCTAAACTCTAAGTTGTTTTGTATAGTAAGTATGTCTGAAACAAGGAAAAGCAAAAGGAACGAAGTAGAAGTGGTAGTTGGTTGTTCCAGTCAGACTAGACAATGAAATGAGGCTCAAGATGAGTCTCTATCACAAACATCTCTGACTCCTCCATCTCCTGACGAACTAAAAAGTAGTGAAATTCCCCCAGAACCAGCTACTGATGCTACCATGCATGATCTGAGAAATGTAGTCCAACTATTGACTCGTATAGTTGTTGGTCAAGGTCAAAGACAAGAAGGCCCAGTTACAGGTGCAGGTGGTGTAAATAGGGAAGCTAGCACAAGGATATGTGATTTTCTTAACTTAGAACCTCTATCATTTACTGAGTCAGATCCTAATGAATATCCACAAGACTTCATCGATCAAATCCAACACACTTTGGATGTGATGCACCAAGAGAATATGAGCATGAGAGAGTATAGTATTCAATTTAGTTCCTTTTCCAGGTATGCTTCTAATGTAGTTTCTACTATGAAAGATAGAGTTCATCACTATGTGGATAAATTGGATTCATATCTAGTTAGAGATTGTACTATTGCTTCTTTGAATAAAACATGGATATAGCAAGGATGCAAGCTTTTGTACAAAAACTGAAGGATCAAAGGCAAAGGTGAAGGACCCAAGAGTTAGAAAGGGGAAAGCCTAAAAGTGCCAGATCTATAGGACATTTTACACCATCATAAGGTGAGTTTAGTCCTCGATTTTCTAATAGACCACCTAGGCCATAGTCCTCTTACTCTGCAACTAGTGCTCCAGTACAACTTCAAGGGTTTGGAAGTAATTAGTTTGGGCAAAGAAGTGAAGGCTAAGGTGCACAGACAACGAGATATTCAGCAAGCCAATAAATGCCTCCGAGACAACCTTGTAAACAATGTGGGAGGAGTCATTTGGGTACATGTTGCATTGGGACAGATGTTTGTTATTGGTGTGGCGTGCCAAGGCATATGATGAGATTGTCCGAGAAGATGCAGGGGTAATATAGAACAACCTACTGGATCAGTTGTTGCATCATCATTATCAATGCCTTATTTAGGTAGACATCAGCAAGTTCCTATAGGTCGTGGTAGAGGTGTTAGAGGGGGAACTAGATCTAGTGGAGCCCAAAATTGCACCTATGCTCTAGGGAGTCGACAAAATTTGGATGCTTCACTCGATGTAATTACAGGTACATTGTCCATCTTTTGATATAATGTGTATGCATTAATTGACCCTGGTTCTACACTATCATACTTCACTCCACTAGTTGCTAGAAAGCTTATAAGAATGCCTAAATTATTGAATAAACCATTTGAGGTGTCTACACCAACCGAGGAGTCTATTATAACCAAAAGAGTATATTACAATTGCATAGTAACTGTTTGTGATCGTGACTTATTGGATGACAGTATTGAGCATGAAATGGTGGAATTTGATGTTATAATGAGTATGGATTAGTTAGCTTCATGCTATGCCACCGTAGATTGCCGAACTAAGAAAGTGTACTTCCACTTTCCAAATGAGTCAGTCCTTGAATAGGAAGGCAATGTTGGGGCACCAAAGGGTAAGTTTATCTCTTATTTTAAGGCAAGGAAGATGATATCAAAGGGATATATATATCATCTAGTTAGAGTGAGGGATATGGAGGCAGAATCGCCAACTTTTCAATCTATTCCAATAGTGAAGAATTTGTTGATGTATTTCCTAAAGAGCTTCCAGGTTTACCCCCATAACGAGAAGTTGATTTTGATATTGATTTAATTCCAGGTACTTAACCTGTCTTTATCCCTCCATATAGAATGGCCCCGGCAAAATTATGTGAATTAAAAGAGCAATTAAAAGACCTACTGGAGAAGGGTTTTATAAGGCCTAGTATGTCCCCTTGGAGTGTACCAGTGTTATTTGTACATAAAAATCATGGCACATTGAGAATATGTATCTACTATCAACAATTGAATAGGGTGAAATTTTAGAACAAATATCCCCTTCCCAGGATTAATGATTTATTTGATCAGTTACATGGTGCTAAATTATTTTCAAAAATTAATTTAAGATCAGGTTATCACCAAGTGAGGGTGAAGGAGAAAGATATACCCAAGACAACTTTCAGGACATGCTATGGTCATTTTAAATTTCTTGTTATGTCATTTGGGCTAACAAATACACCAATAGTTATTATGGATTTAATGAACATGATTCAAGTTGTTCTTAGATGTATTCGTGGTAGTATTTATGGATGATAATTTAGTGTATTCAAGATCAGAAGAGGACCATGCAAATCACTTGCGACAAGTATTACAAGTTCTTCGTGATCAATAGTTGTATACCAAGTTTTTAAATATGAATTTTGGTTAAAATCAATGGCATTCTTGGGTCATATTGTATTCGAAGAAGGAATAAGTGTTGATTCATAAAAGATAGAGGTCGTGAAGGATTGTCCAAGGCCAATGACACCATGGACGTTCAAAGCTTTCTAGGATTGGCAGGTTATTACAGAAGGTTTGTTGAAAGTTTTTCTTCTATTTCTGCACCTCTAACTAAGTTGGCACACAAGACAACCAAATTCTAATGGAATGATGCATGTGAAAGGAGATTCCAAGAGTTGAAAAACATGTTAACTTTTGCACCTATGCTAGTGCTTCCAGAAGTCACAGAGGGGTATGCAATGTATTCTGATGCTTCAGGAGTTGGCTTAGGGTGTATACTGATGCAGCATGGTTGGGTAATCATTTATGCCTCAAGACAATTGCAAACGGATGAGAAAAACTACCTAACACATAATCTTTAGCTAGCAACAGTTATATTTGCTTTGAAAATATGGTGTCACTATTTGTATGGGTTTCACATTGACGTATATACTAACCATAAAAGTTTGCAATACATCTTTAAGTAGAAATACCTAAATTTGAGGCAATGAAGATGGCTAGAGCTAATAAAAGACTACGACGTTGATATACTATACCATCCAGGGAAAGCAAATATGGTAGTCGATGCTCTGAGTCGTAAGACAATCATGAGTACTAGTAAATATACCATGAAAAATCAAGAGATAGCTAAGGATCTACGTCAACTAGCCAATTTGGGAGTTCACCTTTTTAAAACTCCAAAGGATGGGATTGTTGTACATAATGCTGCAGAGTCTTCATTGGTAATTGAGGTGAAAGAGAAGCAGTTCAACAATCCTATTTTACGATGACTTAAGAAGAAAGTAAGTCAAGGTACGATGATGGGATTTGAGCTTACACGAGATGTAGTACTTTATTGCCAAAATAGATTATGTGTGTCAGATATTAATGGACTAAAAAAGAGGATAATGGAAGAAGCCCATCATTCAAGATGTTCCATACATCTAGGATCAACTACGATGTATCATGACCTGAAGGGAATGTTTTGGTGGGGAGGGATGAAAAAGGACCTTGTAGAATTTATGGGTCACTGTCTGAATTGCCAACAAGTCAAAGTAGAGCACCAAAAGTCAGGAGGTTATATGCAATGTATAGAGCTCCTAACTTGGAAGTGGGATATGATCAACATGGGTTTTATTACTGGATTGCCTCGCTCATTTCATAAGTTTGACTCCATATGGGTAGTAGTTTATAGACTCACAAAGTCAGCACACTTCCTGCCGGTTAAAATTGATTATACAGCTAAAGAGTATGCAAAGTTGTATATAAAGGAGATAGTTAGGTTACATGGGGTCCCAATCTCTATTATATCCAATCGGAGAGCTCAGTTCACAACAAAGTTTTGGAAGTCCTTCCAAAGGAGCTTGGGAACACAAGTAAATTTAAGTACAGGTTTCTATCCCCAAATAAACGGTCAAGCAGAACTCACTATTCAAACACTTGAACATATGTTGTGAGTGTGTGCACTGGACTTCAAGGGTAGTTGGGTGGATCATTTTCCACTTATTGAATTTTTCTATAATAATAGTTACCATTCAAACATCAAAATGACACCTTATGAAGCTTTGTATGGAAGGAAATGTAGGTTGCCAATCAGATGGTTTGAAGTGGGTGAAACTACCTTGCTTGGGCCAGATCTAGTTCAACAAGCCATGAAAAAAATTAGGGTAATACAACAGTGGCTAGAAACAGCCCAAAGTCATCACAAATCATATGTGGATGCTAGGAAAGAGGGATAGAGTTCTCGGTAGAAGATTTGGTATTCCTGAAGGTGTTGCCAATGAAAGGGGTTATGGGATGTGGTAAGAAGAGAAAATTGAGCCCACGTTACATAGGTCCATATAAAATTATTAAAAGATTCTGGCAGGTTGCATATGAATTGGAGCTACCCCAACAACTTTCAATGGTTCATCTAGTGTTTCATGTCTCAATGCTCCAAAAATTTATAGGTGACTCATCCCGTATCACTCCTATTGAAGATGTGTAGATTAAAAAAGATCTCACCTAAGAAGAGGTACCTATTTCTATTCTAGATCGTCAAGTTAAGAAGCTAAGGAATAAAGAAATAATTTCAGTAACGGTGCTTTGGAGGAACCAACAAGTGGAAGAGACAACATGGGAGGCTATGAAAGTGATGAAATCTAAGTACCCTTATCTATATGAAGTTAAAGAGAAAGTCCAAGATACCAAATTGGGGCATTACTAGGTACGTGTGCTTGAATATTTGTTATGTTGTCAAGAGTTTGAGCTTGTTTAAGCTATTTAGTTATGCTAATAATCGGGGATAAATGTTCCGGGGGGGGGGGGGGGGAAGGGGGGAGAATTTGATCCCCCCCCCCTTCCGTGTCCTAGCCCTCTCCCCCCAAAACCTGATACCCCACATCTTACATGTACTAGTCCTATGCATATAGAATATGATATGATTTGGTCGAATGATCACCGATTTTAAAAGTGCCTAACTTTTAGATTTGAGGGCTATATCTATATCTAATGCTTAAGATGAGCGAGTGTATATAGGTTTTAAGTTAAATTAAGGAGATCTTGACCTTAAACAAAGTAAAAGAAGTGAGGTGCTTGTGGGACTCTAAGAATCTAGTAGGAGAGTCACCTATGTGCTTAGATTAACTGGGCTAAGGTAGATGGAGAGACTAATTCATACATGAGTGGACTCGGTTGAGGCCTAAATTAAGTGAAAAAGAAAAGGAAATGGAGACGAGGCCCAACACCAAATTTGTCTAAGTCCAATAATGAATAAAGCCCAAGATAAGGGTGTAATTGTAGCCCATGGTTTAGCATTATAATGGGGCAAGATTTGCAACCAAAAGTGAATAGATAAAGGGTTGAAGTACATTCACAACCTACTTGACAATTTGGGCCCAAACTAAGTGAACGGAAAAGAGAAAAATGGGCAGCCAAGGCCCACTGAATTGAAATCCATTAAAGCCCAAGTGAAAGGGCTAAGTAGGTGCATCAACTACTTGATTTAATATGGAATAAAATAAGGGAGAAAGTCAGCCAAGATGGGTCCATTTAAAAGGCCTTAAAACCAACTCCTTCAAGTCATTCAACATTGAAAACATAAGATTTTTCAAAGTTTTCTCCTTGCTCTCTCTTGACTTTGCAAAGCAACACAACAAACCTTTTGGGTTCTTGGAGAATCCCTACACCTTGAAGGTTAAGGTAAGTAAAAATACCTATGTATTTAGTGTAATTGTTTTATAAAAAACAAGGAAGTTATGTTTGTTATGCTTGGGTGAAATATTGGACAGCATGTTTTTAAAAATATTGTTGCATATTTTTCTTGTTTATTAAGGGGATTTTCTCTTCTTGGTTGGTTTGATTATGAAGGGAGGTTGATGTTCTTAACAAGGTTTAGGTCAGAAATGGTAAGCTAAGGTTGCTGAACTATTTTTGTTTTACTTGAAAATGAGTTTTAGTGTGTTATCTTAAATGTGTTGTTAGTAGGAACTCGTGGGCTGATTGATTGGGGACTATGGTCTCACATCCTCCGTCCATTTTGGGACTATTTTGGAACTATTTTAGGACTGTTGTGGTGTGTAAATATATTGAGAATAGTTTGGTTGAAGTTGGAATAGGTTTGAACTGTTGACATCTAAATATAGGGAAAGGACATAATGTTACGCTACCTAATTGTTTGTTGCGTGGAGTTGTTATGTGTTGTGCTTTTTGAACTGTTATAAACATATTATGGGACTAAAACAATTTGGATATGCCATGTATATGAAGGTGTGTATTAGAAAAATATGATTAGATAAGGAAAAGTTAAAAGAACACCCTTGGGTTGATAGTTACAGGCTTGCTGCCTGAGCATTATTTTTGGGTGAGATTGGACTACCAAAATGTGTATATTAGCTACTAATATTAGTTTTATTGCCTACTCTATTGTAGATAAGTATTTGAAGAGAAAGGGGGTTATATCGAGGTAATAACAAGGTGATACAACAAGGTATGTAAGGCTACTTGATTTTCTATTATTTGGCATGAAATCTAGATTCTTCCTTGGCACATTGAGGCACTTAAAAACTCCGACATAACTAATAATCATGTCTCCACTCTTTAACATATACATATGTTCCAATATATAGTCATTGTCAAATCTGCATACATACTTTGGATACCAGGATACAGGAGTTCCTTTATTTGCTAAATAAAGTCCATGTGTTGTTTCATCTCCTATGCATTTCATTAGTTGTGTAATCTTCTCTTTTCATTGTGGTATTATCTTACATGATTTTTTATATGTCACGTGTTATGTATATAGTCCTACATCTCAAAATGTTATGACCACCAAATAATCATCTAAAATGTAAATAAAAATAAAGCGAAGTTACTTATCACCATGTACATTTCGTGGATCAAACCACAATCCATTGATGGGCTCGTGAAAAGCCAAAAATAGCACAAGTCTGCAACACTTTATCAAAATCATGTCAAATCCTGTATCCTACAAATTAATACAAACCCACATCAAATATACTAAAATGCGCCAGAGAACGTAAAAAATTATAAGTTTAAAGTATCAAAAGTGCCATATTTTGGTAGCACATCAACACCCTCAATGTAAAATCATTGCTTGTCCTCAATCATACGACATCTATCATATCAGAACTAACACAAAATACTCTCAGACAAGTCAGTGCACAAAAGTGACATTTTATCAAGTAAATATATGCGGATCTATGAATGACAGAATAATTTCAACAGACAAAGCCGCATACGCAGTTAATAATCACCAAGATAGTCCAGAATTAATAATGTTGCTCAAGTGTCCTCACAAACAAAGATGTCCTTTTTCACACACTTTAATTTTTTCTTTCAATGATTGGGACTAAGTAATCACTCACTCTCACAAAAGAAATTCAAATACTGAATACAGTACCATAGGCTTGCCCTTATATTCTATATTGTGACATTCAAACAGTTTAATTAGGATCACTATATGATTTTGTAGGTTTGTAAAGTAGGATCGGGGACAAGAGTGGTATATTTTAGATATATTGACTACTTTTGCCCTCCTTTACACTACATTACTTGGACTTATCCTACCCAACCATATTAATTTTGAGTTGTTCTTCCCTTTTTCTTTGTTATCTTAGAACCCCGGGTGTGGTATTATGCCTTTGAAACTTATTATTTCTTGTTTTCTCTCATTTTTCTTCTTTTTAACTCCCATATCACACCCTATTTTTGTTTTTCGTTTTGTTGTCCTATCTATGTCCCATATCTCGTTATTTTTGTTTTTCTTTATAGTAGCCACCCTCAACTTAGGCATTTTGCCTGAGTTGAAGTGCACATTGTCCTATATTGAACCAGGGCCACCTCAGACATCCACCCTCAACTTAGGCATTTTACCTAAGAAAAGGTACACGATGTCCAAGGAGGGACTAGGGCCAAAGTGAAGATTAACATACACAGTGGGGAAGGTGACTTGGGTAATTACAAAAAAAGGGTACATGTAAAGCACAAATATTCAGATCAAGGGATTAAAACGTTACATTTGGTTGGTTATTTAGGTAAAGTATTGAAAACATGCCTATGATCCTTTCCCAACCAACTATCGACCAAAGAATGTAATAGTTTGACTCTTGAAAGGATCAAGAGCTCTACCTTCTCACATAAAGTTATAATCTCAATACAAATTGATAGGGAAAGTTTTGGATTGATACATAATATATGAACGACATAATTAACTCACACTCACCTGGAATTGAATAACACTATCAATTTAGGTGTCCAGTTCATGCTTTTTAGCTTAAGTCATCCTTATCCTATCAATATTAATAATTTCATACACAAACCCAACAAGATTACCATCTAAACTATCATTTAGCACATCTAAACAAAATGGAAGGGGTATTATGTTTCATTCCAAATCAGTCAATGCCATAGATTTTAGTACAATATGCTACTATCATTACTTATACATCCTAAACATGCCTGTTCAATAGAAAATAAAGGTCCTTACTAAAAACAAATAGGCAAGAAAATTCCATAGACTCAAAAATTCAGTAGATATAGCCTTGGTTACTCAAACTTCACCGAGGCCTATAACTACCCTTACCCCATCGAAAAAGTTATGCATTGTCCTCAATACACTATATCACTATAAATCAAACATAGGTAATATGGAATCAAACTTATAACACCTAAGCACCGAAGTCCGTCTGTGTAGGCCCACTCGATGTATCCTAGGTGTCCTCTTCTGTCATAGCAGTTGAAGATGAGGTTCCAACACTCGTCGCCTACTGTATCTCCCATTTTTGTATCAACTGCTTGTTAATAAATAATGCTCATCTAGTAGTTGCTATCTCGTGGTGCTTTTTTTATGATCCCATCTCGATGATATCTCTAAAGTATTATCTCCTAAGCATGGTCTCTTCTCAGAGATTGGTGCGGAAGTGTCATCGATGAATAGGTCCAACACTATTGGAGGTAGGATGGAGGGTATCAGTGGTGAAACTGGTGTTGGCGCCAGAGCAGATGCCATGTCTCATCTGAGCTGCTGGATCTGCTCTCTAATTGGTGCTAAATTTAAAGTCTGCATAGTCTGAAAGTGCTCCTCTACTCTTCTATTGAATGCATTTATCTGGCCGTGAATGCATTTGTTTCGTTGCTCCAAATTGTCTCGATACTTCTCTGCCATGCACTCCTCAGACTCAGAAATGGCCTTGCAAACCCAAGGCTAGAGCTGCTACAATAGTTGAGTTAATTGGGACTTGGTTAGGATCTGACACTACACTAGATCCAGTAAAGACTAGATAGATATATAGACCATACTCGTAGGCTATAGATGAGTAGGTACAACCCCTGGTACTGCGGTGGATATAGGGACCAACTTGGTCATCTCTATAGTAGGTGGGCCCTTCTCAATATCAGCAGCCTCAATCTTCTTTGGAACCCTCAACCTCGCAAACATCTTTGGAAGTCTCACTATACGCTATGGTTTTCATTGGGGTGCAACCAAATTTTTATCGACCTTAATCAGGCCAACATCTTGGGTCCAATATACATCTCTCATGATATTGACTCCATGAGAAATGGGACACAAAAGCATTCCATGACCCACTAAAACTTGGCCGCAAAACTAAGTGAGTCCTTCTTGATAGGCCCTGAACCGGACATCTATTCGTTTGTGCCCCACTCAGCTATGTAACCAACCACCTATCTAAGTAAATCAACCCAATGAGCCTGATCGTGCATCACCTATCAATTTCATGAAAGGTGTAGTCTATAGTCAAACTTTACTATCGTAGTGGGTAGCTGATAATTTAGCCAATATAAAAATCTATAGGTCATGGCCTCTAATATATTGACTGGGATATCACAAACCAATGTCCATATTAGAGGAGGTTGATCAAGTTGTTTGGAATTCTTGGGTATGCTTCTAATCATAGTGGTTACATAACTCTCGTATAATATTTAGGGTATATTTTCCCAAGGGTGTATCCATCTAGTCGGTTCTATATCAAGAAAATAAATTTTGAATAGCCTATATGACATCCAACCTGGATGTCAATATTTGGGGATCCTCTGTAGTGGTCTTCGTGGACTGACCTTGCTCATTTGATACTATGTCATGTTGATAATTATCAAACATGCCCTCGATGCACCATCATTGAGGATGACCTGCTACTGGAATAGGAGCTAAGGTTGACTTGTCAAAACTAGCCTCCGACCATGACTCTGATCAATCTTGGGAGCCTGCCTATGATTCGACCTCAAAGTTGGATCTTAACTGTGATTCAAACCCCGATCCAAATGTTGTAAATTGTATTCTATCACTCCGTGTGGCCCTGGAATCCCTTTCTTCATCAAACTGGGAAAGTGGTATTGTGCTAATGGGGGTCTAGGTCGGGACTGTTTAATGGACTGGGCCTTGGTCTGTGGTGGCTCTACACCCTTATCTGTGTTGATATCAATCTCCTTGACGAAGCTACTGTGTAGTCTCTATTGGATCTCTTTGGCTCCAGCTTATCTAGCCACATCGGTCTTTGGAGCCATAATGCTTGCACAAAAATACCTATTAGTTCACGTTATGAAGAGGAAAACAAAAAACAAATTGGAAAGTAAATGACCAAGAAACTATGAAAGGTCATTTATGTGTTGTAGTTGAAACTATGAGTCATAAAAGCCTTTCGTAGATGTAGGGTACTTAAAATTTTGGTTACAAGACCTATAACTACGAACACCTTGTAAGAGTCATAGATCAAACTATGACTCATAAAATGGGTTCGTAATTGCAGGATCCTAAGGGTATTTATTGGATCCCAATTTATAAACCCTATTTATGACTTATAAAATGAACTACAATCAATAAAAGGGTTTCATACTATTGACACAAAGGTTTTAGGTTTCTAAATACAATCTACAAAGGGAATTACGAATTATTTAGACCCGAATTTTATTTAATTCCGTCAAAATCGGCCGAGATATCATAGCCTAAAGTTTTCAAATATTTTAAGAACATAACTAGATAAAATAGTATTTTACCTTTAAATATGCATTAAAATCAAAATTCGACACCTCCCAACATTCCTTGCAAAAATTCGAGTCACGTAGCCTTTTGAATCGCCAAAATTGGAGTTACAGAGCCTAAGTTATGCATGTATGAAAAATGGTGCCAACGTTGGTCATGACTAGCCATTTATAGCTAGCCACCGCCTTACACGCTTGCCTCTACGAATGTGCATTCCTGGCTGCAAACACAGGGTTGGCACATATCAAGCCTCTGTGACCGCAGGCCATGGTGCCATGAATGTGGGGCTTTGTCCCTGTGTACCTCTGTGGACGTGCCAAGTCTCCCGCGAACGTGGGGCTTTGGCTCCTGCTGCTGGCACCAGCAATTCCAAAAACTTTCTCGAGGCATTCCTAGGTTATCTAATGTTCATTTTATGCAAATAAATACTGCACCATATAGATTTCGATATTTTTGATCCAATAGTGCAATCAAAATTTTCAACGAAGCATCCTGTAGAAAAATAAGGGTTCCACTTCTTTTCAGCTAAATTTAGTTAAAAGAATTGAGGGGGTCGAAATGCACCCAGAGGCCCCCCGCCATCCGGTGAAAGGTCTTTCTACGATATTTTTGGTGTTTCAGAGTTGATCATGCCCTCATATTTCGATTCCGAGCATATTTAGCTAGGTTTTTACATAAAAGCACTTTTTAGCTTCTAATAGAACTTATTCTGTAAATTCTGAATTAAACTCATATCGGGATCCTCTAACCTCGGACCAACCATGCTCCTAGACTAATTCAACCATTTTTGAACTGATGAAATTTCCAAAATTCCATTTTGAGGACTTTACCACAAAACTCATTTTTACAATTATAACTTCTCATTAACGCAAAAATCCACATAACGCACAACCAATTCAACCAATAACTATCCCAACAAACTCGACAAGTCACAAATGGTCTGAGGTTACCATGTATAAGCTCCTATAACCAAAATAACCATAGAAATATAAAAATAACCTAAAGGGTCATTACACAATCTGACGGGATTGAGCCCATGTCTGTTGTAGCTCGACGCCCTCATCTAGGTGAACATCGGGCTCCTCTATTAACCCACTACACTCAAATTCAGTGGGCTCATCCCATAGTCGTTACCTTAGTGCCCTAGCCTCAGCTCGTCTAGTAGCATCAACCTTTGGGGCCATCGTACCTGTATATTAAAACTAGTGAGTCAGAATGACTAAGACAAAAACACAAAATTCAAGAAATTTTAACTGACAGTAAGAGTATTAGAGGCTATTTAATGGTCGTAGATTGAACCATGACTGTAAAAGACAATCATAAAATAGGGAAACATTGAAATTAGTTACTGGATCTGCAACTGCGAACTCCATTTATGACTCGTAGATGAAACTACGAGTCATAGAATTGGGTCATAATTGTAGGGTCCTAAGAGTACCTACAGAAGTCCAAACTACTAGCCTTGTTTACAGCTTGTAGATCAAACTATGGGTCATAAACTGGTTCGTGCTATTAACTTAAAATTTTTAAGTTTTTGAAACTCGTATTATGAAGGAAAATTACGTCTGTAGATTGAACTATGGTCCATAAAAGACCTCTGTAAATTGAGATTTCAGTTCCTGAAAATTCTAAGCCTAATCTTTATCTATTTCATGTGCATTTACAATTGAACTCAACAATCTAGATTAGACAACATCAATAAAATAAATCCAACAACTTAGTCCAACAAATGTCCAACCATTCGAATTTTTACACAATCCAATTTAAGCTCAAAATTTGCCAACCCAGTCCAAACACAACAACATATATCAACAAATTCCAATTTTTTAATTTTAGTCCCTTTACCAACATCATTCATCTATAATTTGCAACTCCAAGTCCAGTCCATTACACAACATGGTATATCAACTTCTCACACAAATTTGAACAAAGCAATTGAACTTAAAAACTTCCCTATCAAGTTAAACAATAATTCTCAAGAATACTCAGTCATAGATAATCAAATAAATTCAATTAACATTTCAATTTTTAGTCAATTGATTTCAACAAGAACTAGGGCACAATGGATTGTTGTAAATGTTGTTAGACACAAATTTGTCGATGAATCACAATAATTTACCGATTACAACCAGAACCCAATTTGGATTTTAAAGTATTAAGCCAAGAAAACTTACCAAAATTCTTTGCAGGGATGGTTTTAAGAAGAATTGCCTAGAAATTTAGGTGTTGTCCAAAAACACTGGAAAAAGTAGTTGGAACAGTGATGGTAACCAAAATATTCATTAAAAATAGGGGGTAGGGATCGAGATTAGGTTGGTGATGGGGAAGATGATCAGGAATTTGGGGGAAAATGAGAAGGGTAAAATTCTTATTTACCCTTTTTGTTTCTTTAAAAATGAGTTAGGTTTTAGAAAAAAATTTACAGTGCTGAACTACAAAAGCTCAATTACGGGCCATAGATAATCCTACAACTCATAATTTGCTTAATAGATTGCTCCTGCCGATTTTCATGACCTGGCATCTATGGAGCCTATTCATGAATCGTAGTATAAATTAAGGTCTTGTTGTTGGATTTTGTAGATGCCTTTGACACTTAGCAAATTTCTGAAGAACTTATCTAGGTCTTCGAACCTAAATTATGACCCATAAATGATTTTACGGACCATAAAGTCAGTTTATAGAATTTTTGATTGAAAATTTTACTCATTGGATTTGGATTTTTGGGCAATGATTACAAGTCATGGTATGATCCACGTCCCATACACTGGATCGTAAAATCTCACTTTTTCTCATTTTTGGACTTGTCTGATTTTTCAACTTGATCTTGCACAGTCTCACAAAAATAAGTAGTTACTCTATAACTTTCCTAACTTTAAGTAGAAAATTACAAACAAACTTGCAAAAACTAAGATATCTAACTAGTCCAAGACTGAAATAAAACATAATTAAAACTAAATGAAAAGTAAATCTTGGGTTGCCTCCCAAGAAGCGCCTGATTTAATGTCACGGCACAACATAGGCTACTTGATTTCTCAGACTTTACCAAGTGCCCATACTTCAGTTGTCTTCATCTCTTCAGCAATCCCGAAGTATAGTTTGATCCTCTGGCCATTGACTTTAAATCTTGAACCATCTCTTGCTTCTAACTCAACGACTCCTTGGTGGAAAATATGTTTAACTTTATAAGGGCCCAACCACTTTGACTTGAGCTTACCAATAATCAAACGCATTCTAGAGTTAAAAAAGAGGACCAAGTATCCTGGTGTGAACTTGCGGTGCTCAATTCACTGATCATGATACAACTTCATTCTTTACTTTTACAATGTTGAACTCTCATATGCCCTCAAGCAAAACTAATCAAGTTCGTTGAGTTAGTTCAACCTTAGGTTTGAAGCATCATTCCAATCCAAATTCAACTTCTTGAGTCCTTATATTGCTTTGTGTTGAAGATTTAGGTAAGTGGCAAGATTTCCAAAACACAAGTTGGTAATGAGACATACTTATGGGAGTCTGAATAAAGTCTGGTATGCTCACAATGCACCATCAAGCCTGTGCAACCAATCAGTCTAGTTTGCATTCATGGTCTTCGATAGAATCTACTTAATCTCCTGATTTGAGACCTCAACTTTCCCACTTGTCTGGGGTGATAGGGAGTTGCAACATTGTGTCTCACTCATACTTATCTAGTACATCTCAAAATAATCTATTACAAAAGTGAGAACCTCCATCGTTTATGATCATCCGAGGAGTGCTAAACCTTAAGAACATGGTCCTTTTGAGGAATGTTGTGATATTTTTACCTTCATTGTTGGGCAGTGCAACTGCTTCCACCCACTTTTGAAACATAATCCATAGGAACCAAGATGTATTTATTCCCATTTGAGCTTACAAATGACCATATGAATTCTTTACCACATGCATCAAACAACTCAATCATCATGATAGGGTTAATAGGGAGCTCATGTTTTCGGAAAATCCCACCTTCTCTTTGACACTTATCACAAGCCTTGGCATAATCATGAGCATCTTGGTGGATGATAGACCAATAATAGTCATACTATAAGATCTTGTGAGTTATTCAGATACCACTATGATGCCCGCTACCAAGTGATGAATGACAAGGCTTAAGTATGCTTATCATCTCTACCTCAAGTACACAACAATAAAAAGTCCCATTTGCACACACACAAAATAAGTATGGTTGATCCTAGAAGAACTTCCTCACATCAGACATAAACCTTCAGCTTTGGTGAGAAGTCATATCTGGCAGTACCACATCACTGACTAAATAATTTGCATAATTGTGAACCAGGGAATTAAGTCATGTGATGTATCCAACACTCTCTTGCCGAGAATGAATCATCAGTCTCCAAACCATCTGCAAGCTTTGCTATTGCATCATTCTCAAGTTTAGATAGATGATCTGCAACTTGGTTCTCTGTCCCCTTTCTGGCAATGAATTCAAAATGAAACTCTTGAGAAGTAAAACCCATCTAAACAACCTTGGTTTGGCATCTTTCTTTGCCATCAGATGTCGCAATGTGGAATGATTAGTATATATAATGATTGTGGTTCGCAACAAATAAGATCTGAATTTCTCAAACTCAAACACCACTCAAGTAATTCCTGCTCGGTGAAAGCATAATTCTTTTGTGCAGCATTGAGGGCTTTACTAGCATATAAATAGGATGTAGTATCTTCTCTTTTCACTGCCCCAATACCACACCAAGTGCAACCTCTCTTGCATCACACATAATCTCAAAGGGTTGCGTCCAATCCGGTGCAACAATAATAGGTATTGAAATCAACCTTTCCTTCAACCCTTCAAATGCTTTGAGACATGTTTCATCAAATATAAACTTTGCATCCTTCTAAAGAAACTTGCACAATAGGCATGTAATCTTTGAGAAATCTTTGATAAACCTCTGATAAAATCTTACATGCCCAAAGAAACTCCTCACGCCTTTTACAGAGATAGGTGGAGGGAGCTTCTCGATTACCTCAACTTTAGCTTTATCAACTTCAATACCCTTGGTAGAGATTTGGTAACCAATCACTATACCTTCTTTCACCATAAAATGGCAGTTCTCCCATTTCAGAAAAAGGTGACACTCTTCACACCACTTCAATACATCATGTAAGTGCTTCAAGCAATCATCAAACAAGTCTCCAACAACACTAAAATCATCCATAAACACCTCAATAATATCCACCACCATATCAAAAAAAATAGACATCATACACCTTTGGAATGTGGCAAGTGCATTACATAGTCCAAAGGACATCCTTTTGAATGTGAATGTGCCTTAAAGACATGTGAAGGTGGTGTTCTCTTCATCTTCCAGTGCTACAAAAATTGGATTGTATCTTGAGTAGCCTTAGAGAAAATAGTACCAACCTTTGTCCACCAATATATCAAGCATCTGATCCATGAACGACATAGGGACGTGAGCTTTCTCAGTAAAAACATTGAGTTTGTGATAATCTATACAAACATTCTAACCTGTGACTAGTCTCATCAAAATCAACTCATTTCTTACATTGGGAACCATCATGATACCTCCCTTTTTTGAAACATATTGGACTGAACTCACCCATTCACTATCAGCAATACAATATAGCACACCATCATCCAACCACATGATAATCTCCTTGCACACGCCCTCTTGCATTGGTGGGTTTAAATATCTTTGATGCTTAATACTCGACTTATAATCTTTGACCAGCTAAATTTTGTGAATGTAGATGCCTGGGGGAATGTTAATAATGTTGGCAATCATCCATCCAATAGCCTAGTTGAACCTTTTAATAAATGAAACCAAAGCCTCTACCTGTCTATTATCAAGATCTGTTGCAATAATCATTGGTAAGGTGTTGTTCTACCCAAGAAACACATACCGTAAATAGGCTGGAAGAGCCTTTAACTCTAACATCAGTGGATCTTCAATGGATGGTCTTGTAAGTGGAGTCTCACAATTATTCAAGTCCAACTCAAGACTGAGTGGATGTTTATAGTAGCCTTGATCTTGACGTGTGTTCACCTTATCATCATAATTGGGAATGTTGTTGCTCTTGAAATTCATCAACACAGCCTCAAGTGCTTCGACACCCAACCTTTATTTGATAGGGATTATTAGTTGCACCTCATTAATACTTTATATCACAGAGATAACTCTTCAGTCATCATCTTACTTCATAGACTAACAAATATTAAAGACAACCTCTTCATTATTCAACCTAAACTTGAGTTAACCCAACACCATATTCACTACAGCTAGCCCAATGGCAAGGAATAGTCTCCCTAAGATGATTGGAACATCAAAATCTACCTCACAATCATGAATCACAAAGTCTATAGGGAATATGAAATTTTCAACCCAAACAAGAACATCATAGAGTATCCCTACAGGATTCTTGACCATTCGATTCGCCATCAACAAGCGTATTATCGTCAATGTGGGGGCTCCTAAGCCCAACTGCTTGTGCACTGCAAGAGGAATTAGATTAATGTTGGCTCCCAAATCACATAACACCTTTGCAAAATTAAATACTCTGATGGTGCAAAGAATGGTAAATTCCCTAGGGTCTTCCTTCTTCTGCACAAGAGATCTATTTGCAATGGCTCCGCAGTGGTGAAGGTCATGAGCGAGCTTTTGACTTACCTTCAACATGGGGATGAAGTTTTGAAACTTCCCTTCCTCATTATTTTTCTTTAGTCTCAGGGGGAAAGGTGGTGGATGCCTTGGTGTTGGTTTTAGTTTCTTGGGTGTTGTCATCTCATCTCCCATATCACGCTTGGACTATCCATCTCCACTCTCAGGCTGTGTAGTGCTCCTTGATGTCTCTTCATCCTCTCTGATATCATCTTGCACCACTATCGACATTAGTGGGTTTATGGTCTGCTTTCCACCTCGAGTCGTTACTGCCATGTAATGCCTATCATTCTTTGGATTCTGCACCATATTGCTTGGTAGCATACCCTTTAGACGTTGTATCATAACACAAAAATGGATTGTGACTAAAGAAGAATGAAATAAAGCAAAAACCATCATAACATAACATCAAATATCCCAAAACCTGAAGTCATGAGTACAAGAACATCTATAACAGTGTGGAAGAGTAAATACAACTGTCTCAACCAGAAATATGAGGATGTCTCATAATGTCTTATATAAAGTTTAAAGGAAAGCAATAAAGATAATTCCAAAGATCCACGATGACTTGAAGTCTAAGCCTCATTGGTAAGATCTAGATAGATGCAGGTAATGCTCAACAAGAGTAAATCAACTACCTTATGTGGGTCCTTGTGCTCGATCTACATGGAGGAAGCAAAGTAGGGGTGAATATACCTAAATGTACCCAGTAGGTTCAACCGACTGCATAAGAGAAATCGAATAAGTATGAAATAACGAAGAATCCTACACCTGCATAAAAAAGGTTAGTACCCAATAAAGAATATACAATACTCCTTATATGTTCTCCTACATGACAAAAATAATGATAACTATAGCAAATAGTCCATGATATAATACATATGGAGTGTATGAATGCAATGGCATCACAGACCATGAATGAGGTGGAATCACGACGGTCGCAAGGCCGATGTACACATCTATCGAGCCAAAGCTACCAGATAAAACTCGAGGGTATCACAGTCCATGTACTTAAATAAGTCAAGGCATCGCAGGCCATAAACTGATGTATCTTGAGACGTCACATGTGACAACCCTCGTGAGAGGATGCCACTACCGTAAATTCTAGGCTTACGTAATACTAGCAAAATATTAGGAGTTTAATATGCGACATATTAATCATAATTGAATAATGAATTTATAATAATTTAAACCAATATCTTGTGAGATTTTTTTTTCTTTCTACATTACCCATACTACTACAGTACATGCTACAAATTATTACCATGTTAAAATACCGAGACATAAAACTTATT
>JBCEWC010000817.1:0-48914 GCA_038996855.1 Solanum aculeatissimum | reverse complement strand
TAATTTAAAATTTACGAAAAGGATCTTTTATGAAAAAGTGTGGACTTATTCTCAAAATGACCTAACGGGTCATTACATAAGGTATGCGTACATTCAATCCTTCTAGAGTCCCGTACCCCAGAGTCTTCAAAAATATTACCCCACGTGGGGTGTTACATTTTATAAAAAACATGACACTAATATTAAATTGTTTTTATAAAAAAAAAAAATCACATTAATATTAAATCGTACTTTAAACTATTTTTCACAATCATGCAAAGTGTTGAATTCAGAAAAATCAGGACATCAAGTGAAAGCTTACAATTGCAAATCATATCGACGATAATCAGATGACAAAGAGAACTATATTTTTTTTAAAAACCATATTATTTGATATGGTTTGATTAAGTTACCTGCATATACGCAAAATAATATTAAAAAACATAAGAACTATTGGGAGAATAATCTCTCCCCCTAAACAAGACTCTTAAACGACTATAATGTGAATGTTATTATGTTTTTTTGGTACGAAAAGATGTGTCTTTAATTTATAGAGCTCTAAACTTTATCATATATTATAACAAACATTACTCATAAAAAATCGAAAAGACAGTATTTTATTTTGTTCAAACACAACATTAACTATGAAATACAACTCTAATCTAGTATAAGAGACCTTTTTATTTTTCTTATTTTAAGCATGTGGTGTCTGAAATTCACTGTTTCAATTAATTCAACTTTTCATTCCGAAAGAACTTCACTATACAGGATTTAGTACTTCTTATCGAAGAGGATTCTATTTACTAAACTCGTACTTAAAATCTCTGATTAAGAGTGAACAAAACCTTTACCATTCCCCTATCCTTTTTCCTTTTGTTGTACAACAACAACATACCCAGTGAAATCCCACAAACGAGATCTGGAGAGGGTAGAATGCACGCAGACCTTACCACTACCTCAAAGGTAGAGAGACTGTTTCCTGGAAACCCTCGCCTTTTCCTTTTGTTGTATTATTAGAAAAAACAAATTAATGACATTAATTTAAGCACTTTGCAAAACACAAGATAAAATTAGTGACAAATAGACACCATTGAACATTTCCTTAATTTCCTCAAAAACAGTTACAATTTCCTCCTTTTAAATTCCAACATTTTCCAACTTTTTAAATCACCAAAAAACAAAGAAAATCAATCAAACTCCCTTCCCCAACCCCCCCAAAAAAAATATTATTTTTTTTCACAAAAAATAATGGACAGAACAAGAAAATCAATTCTTGCATTTTCTGTCCTAATAATATTGTTGGTTTGTTCTTCTATCCTTGTTAAAGCCCAAGAAGCCCAAAAGCACAATGTAGTTGTGGCAGGCCAAGATCCAACAAAGGCCCAATTATCAAGGCCCAAACAAGAGGCAGTAGAAATATACCATGAAAATGATGATGCTGGGGTTGATACTCTTAATCCAGATTTCTATGACAATCAACAGTTTGGTACAGATGTCTTTGTTGCTGGTCATTAATCAATATTCATTCAGTGGCGAAATCATAAATTTCGTTAAGAATGTTCGAGATTTAAATATATAAAATGATTCTTGATCAATATCTTGCTGTTCTTTTATGTACGCAATATAATTGTCTGAGAATGATGCTCAATTTACGAGCGACTCAATAAGATGGACCATCTAAAACTAGTTTTAGTAAGGGCTTAACCTATAAATATATTATAGATGAAAATTGAGTTGCATCCTATCTTAACTAGACATCTTAAGTTCGAGCCTCAAAATAAAAAAAAACTGACTAGAGAGCGATTTTATAAAACATCTTAAGTTCGAGCCTCAATATAAAAAAAAAATCTGGCTAGAGAGAGATTTTCTCTTTAATCAATCTTGATTGTCTCAAAATTAAATTAATCAAAAATTTTAATATAGGTATCAAGACAAACTGAGGCCCCTAAAATTTGAAAGGCTAAAGCCTTCACGTTAGTTCGGTCCTGATTCAACTATCCACTCTTCAATCCATGTAGCTACTCGCTTCACTTAATTATTCTTTTAGCTGAATTATAAGAGAAAAAAGTGTGAAATAAATTACCAATAGTGTTTAAAGCTTTAAAATCGAGCTAATATGAATTTGTGTCATGAAACTTCACTTTAGTGTCTAAGACCGACTAATTTAAATTTGTATTAAATTGAAGAATCTCATCTTTAAAATATTTATTTCGGAGCCTGATAAATTCAAATTCATGGTGAAATTTTTTTACTTGTTCCCACTTTGAACCTTTGATATCCATTTTAAAGTATACTTCTCTTTTGTTTTTTTGCTCTTTAATCTAGTATATGATACCTATTTCTAAGACCTAATAACTAATACGAGTTCTCATTACAAAATCCCACTTTGAAAGCCGGTCAATTAGAATTTGCATCGTAACTTTTACTTTTAAAATACCCATTATAGAATTTAATTAATCCAAATTCATGTTGAAAAAATGTACTTTTAACAGTAAAATGCACCATATTAAAAATGACTCAGAACATAAGTTCGTCAATTACTATTCAACTCCAAATTAGTTAGAATTTATATTGCTTGGACTCTTCAAAAGTTTCAACGGATGGATGTCAAATTCGCAAAAAATAGTGTATTTTCGAAGAATTTGGCATGAGTGCAACATTGAAAGTGAAAGGTCCACGCAACTTAGGTTAAAATCAACTAAATAAACCATGTAAGAGTACAACAACAACATACCCAGTGGAATCCCACAAGTGGGGGTTGAGGAGGGTAGAGTATACGCAGACCTTACCACTACCTCAAAGATAAAGAAACTATTTCCTGGGAACCCTCGTCTCAAAAACTCATAAGCAGAATAAACTAAATATGAAGAAAAGAAAAATGAAAAGAAAAGGAAACAACAAGGACAGTTAATAACGAAAAACACATGATAGTGTGTAAATACAATAAAAATTCAACATATATATGACGACTAATGACAATACAAGAAAATAAACCATGTAAGAGTAAATAACATAATTTTCTTGTAAACTCAAGAGCCACCTCAACTTGCATCATGAAGGAATAGGTGCTGAATGTATCTTCAAATATCCCATATGATTGCATGAAACACAATTATTTCAATCTTCTATAAGGATGTATACAATAGGAAAAGGACAATTTCACAATGTGATATACAACATAGAAAAGAAATGCCCAAATGTCACATACCATAAAGAATGTCTTCATCCTTTCTGCACAAACAAATGCATCAATTTTACATATAGTACAAGTCCTTTAGGATATGGAGGTTTCAAGGGAAGACTTGGCAAGCCACAATAATCCTGGATCATTCCTTTTGAGGACCAAATAAGCTTCACTTCTACCAGTATCGTCGATAATAGCATCTTCACTGAATCCAATCACAGACAGGATATCCATTGCAGCTGCAATCACAAAGGGCAAAAAGTTAAGTGAGTATTTATAGCTAAGGATACCCAACAAGCAAAAATAATTACTCGAAGATGCAATAAGAAGAAAAAGGAGCAGCCAAAGTTCAAAGAAGCATATAATTTTGACTTGTACGAGTAAGTTTCATATTGAAAGAGAAACAATGTGCAATAATGATGTTGATACAATTCCTTTGTGTTGCATGTTCATGGGATCACCAAATATGTTTTTGAACCTCCACAAATAACATCTATAACGAGTATTACTACGCAAAAACTTCACCTACAGAGGATTTCAAGTTGATACCAGACCTAGCCTTGGTCAATTAAAGTAGCTTGTATATCAACTTGAGCATTGACTAATTTTCCAGAGATCTTTTACCAAAATGTTGAGGCACATGGAAAGACGATGGCAGTTCATGAACTTCAACATAAATTTAGGGCTCGAGTGAAAATTCATGCTTCAGTAATTAACAAGGTGTGTAAAATTGTTTTTGCAAAATTGGAAGCAATCAGCAAGATATGCAAATTGTAAGCACACTGAATTTCACAAAGTGCGATTAAAAAGCGCCTACTGACAGAGTAGAAGAACTTTATTTAAGACGGAGTTCATAGATGTATAGATTCATCATTCAAGGAAGGTGGACAAAGTGAACTTCAGATGCAGAGAACATTTAATCATGTTGGATTAGTAGCAGTGCTGAAAGCTCTCTGAAGGCAACACAAAAAAAGGTGAATGGGGAAAGAGAAATGTTGGGGAAGGAATTTTGCAGAAACGAAATAAACTTCAATAGATCAAATGGAAGGATCATATACCTGGATAACTCACCACATCCCTCTGAATTACAGGATTAGCCTACATGCACCAAACAGTTGTGATGAACAAATTAAGATGAAATTTAGAAAAAACTAAATCACCCAAGACCATTATATAAATTGCAAACCTTTCGCAGCTTTCTGAATTTCACTTCATCTGGGTGTTCAATTGCATTCCTACAAACAGTTGCATTGCCAAATTAAATACAAAGCTCATGAATGATAAAAATTCCAAACTTAAAAAATGGCAGATTCAAATTCAAGACACCTTATAATCTTCAATATAGTTTGCACTACCCTAGAGGCCTCCAAGGGATTAGCTTGAGATCTCAACACACCTATTGCTTTCTTAAGTCGACTACAAATAATGGAAACAGGATCTTGTATCCTCTGCAATTCCTGGTCATCTGGATCCGGCTCATCAATCACTGTACTAGAGATTCTATCTGTTATTGTATCCTTATCATTAGTATATGGCTCTACCAGCTTGACTCCTTCAGGAAAAACATCTTGATTGGTGTGTGTAAAAGATGCCCTTTCTTCCTCATTTACATTGTGTTCCAATGAAACATGGCTATTTTGACCAGCTGTTACTTTCTTTTCGATCCTCATAGTGTGTTCATCAGGATCAGGTTCCAAAGAAGTAGGACTTATCGTATTGTGTTTTTCTGCAGAGCAATCATCTGGGTCAGGTTCTTCACTTAATTTAGCTTCCAAAGGCGGCGGAAGGCTTCTCATCTTATGATCATCAGAATCGAGTTCTATATGAGCCTCATGTTTCATGGGAGATCCAGTCTCACAATCATCAGGATCAGGCTCAGATTTTCTTTGATCATCAGATGGGACATCAGCACTAAATACACCATTATGTTTCTCCAAAGACTCTACTTTCACATCATTCAGTTGCTTTTCCAGTAGAACATCTACATGATTAGATTGTAGTGAGTCACCAGCATTAGATGCCTGATGCATTTCAATTGCTTCTGATGGGTTGGTCGATGCCTGCACTAAACGGCTATAGGCAGCAGTCACTGAAGATGCTCGAGCATTGAAAACTGACGTTTGTCCTCCAAGCTTATGTGGTAACCCAATTAGATTATCGTTGTCCTCGTCGTCTTCATAGTGTTGCAAATTATGACCACCACTCAATGTATGGCCTCTTGATTTACTCCAGTCCAACTTAGCCGCTTCTTCATTAAGCTGGAAGAAAGATCTACTCTCAATACATTTGCACATTTAACAAGAATACTGCACAAATAAGCAGGACTAATCTACTTTAGGGGATCAAAGAAGGCTGTCCCAGTCTTTTGCATAAACATTTGTTAACCTCCTTTCTACTGAGGAAGCAAAAGGAATGGAAGAGGAGACTATTAACCTTTTACCTGCTTAAGCAGAGCATAGAAGTTCACATCATGTTCAGAATGTACCATGTGTGCCTGAAAATGGAAATACTATAAGTTAAGAGGCACGTCAGAATTCATCATGAAACTCAAAGCGCGAACTCAGCTTTTCAAATATTTTTTAATTCGACAACAAACAGTGAGACAGGACCACCCACAAGTTCATGCAAGAGGGTGTTCTTGATGCTATCGTACTTCCTGAAACCTTTGAGGTCATCTGTACGAAGACGTAGTGATATCTCCTCTCCGTGATTCTGAATATGATTGAAACAGAAGATAATTTTAAATGGAAAAGAAAAAAAATATCATATTAGTAAATCCAAAACTAACAGCAAAAGTCAAGGAACTAAGGTGATGAAGCATAAATTCATGGATTCAATATTAAGAACATGATTCTATTATGTATCTACTACTTTGGGGGAGAAAGAACTAGGGATTGCTCACCTTATTGAAACCAAGAATGCATTCAGGAGAAACACCAACATAGCCTTCCGGTGCCATCTCTGTCATGATACCCACACGCCAGCGATGCTTCAAGAAGCCCAATGAACGATAGTTTACCACAACTGATAGCACATATCAACAAAGTAATCCATACGTAATTAAGCTGAGATATGAAAATCTTGCTAGGCTTACCTTATTCATGATTGCAACAATTCCTGGATCAGCAGCAAGCTTGTGCATTAGTTTTAAAGCTTTTGAAGCAGGAGGATTCAACTGAAACCAAGTGAAGACTACATAAATTGATTGTCAACACACCTTCCCAGGCCCCAAAGGACGGGATATGTCAATATATTTTTGCGAGAAATTCACAAAGGTTAGAGACATTATTTTACTCATTGGTCCAACTGTATTTTAAGCTTTAACAGTAGATAATGAAAGTGGTCACATTTTCCTATAGTTGGCTATACCTCTATACCCGGAAGGTGGAGTGTCCGAAAATCACAAAAGACATAAGGCCCTTGTGGAAGTTTTACTGAACTTTGAAGCCCATATGAGATTCTCTGTCTCATTCTCTTTTCCTCTTCATCAAAACCCACAATCCTGAGGTCTGCCTTTGCACTCTGTAGAATGTCATCTACTTCAGCTTTGGGTACTCCCAGCATCCTAACAGACTTCCCCTGAAACATAAAACCATCAGGCAATTCCCATTTAAGCCAAAAAGAATTGTCTGGAAGGTTCAGCTTAACGAGTCATAGCCAAGTATGCTAAACAAGTTATTTAGGTTATTCAATGTTTGGAAATAAATGGCCATCTAATACAATATGTGGAAGAGTATAAATTAAAAAATAAAGTCGCCCCGACATTTGATTATGTCCTTAAAATTGTCAATGTTTCCACAAGCACAAGAATTATGGTATAAATTTTTCTGTCTCTGTAGGTTTCATGTGATAGACATTCAAAGCATAAATATGACAGCTTGGCACACAGCTGACAAAGATTATATAGCATGATAAAGATTTCAATGGGTTGCTGCTTCACACCCACACAAAACCCTTATTGAGAAAAAAAATACAAAAAGTTAGAAACTCATAACCTTGACTTATTTCTAGTAGGTAATATTTCATATTTCATAAAGAACTATGCACAGACTCATATTGACACAAATGAAATTAGGAATATAAAATAAATCTCATAGACAATATGTAGAATCATCACTCAGCTGTATAATGAATACCATTTTGTACAAAATGATTTACTGACCACAAAAGAATTTCAAGAATTTTGCTTATCCTTTGACTATAGCTTCTTTTTTTCTTTTTTTTTTTTGAAAAAAAAAGGTAACAATTTGACTGAAGCTTAACAAAGAAGTAAACAGAAGATGTATTTCAGGATGCAAGTACCCTTAAACCTCTAAAGCTGATAAATGTAATTTTTTAGCAATATGCCTCTGGCAAAACTAAATTAGGGTTACAACTGCTTTCAAGCCAGATTCTGAAGGCGAATCCTAATTCCAAGAGTGGGAAATGTTACATAATTTTTCCGATATTTATCAAGCTCACTCTCTAAAAATAATGCCGTCATGTTGAGATTTTTTAGCAGAACAATCAGCAATAGCAGATAAAATTAAAAGGACACACAAATCTTTCAAAACAAAGAGCCTCAAGAAAAAAATTTCAAAACCGTATCCACAAATTCAACCAGATAGCAAGTCCAACAGCTATTTAGTATAATTCACAAACTAGAGCTTAAACTAATCAAAAAAACCTCAAGAATGGATGCTGCTTCCAATTTTAGGCAGGAATGCTCTTCAGAGAAAGGATACAGAAGTCTTGAACTTTTATTAGTAGGCACAATGAGGCGCATTGTATCATCTCTGACATTGGTGAGACTCAGCAATTCATCCCCCAGTGATTTGAGTGTAGCAGTTGGATCCATCTCCAGACTAAACTTCTTTCCTCTCCATATAACAGATAATTGGCATATCTCCTGCTGCTGCATGGATTTCTTTATCTAATAACAGCATACAAGTAAGCCTTAATCAAACACAAGTTTTATATAGTCTTAAACAAGAGAAGCACAAGTATAAACCAATTAGTTTGTCTTTTAAACTACTTTCTCTATTGATGAGTTGCATTATGAGCCCTCTGGCACAAACAGTATTCAGAATCCTTTCTATGGATGCTAAAAGAAGGCTGCATTTCTTATGGCATGTAAATTGAAGTCTAGTCAGCCAAGGATAATCCTGAGGAATGACGGTAAGTCATTAACCAACTACATTTCTAGTAAACTCTACTAATAAATTAGGAAGATCAGAATCCAGGCCCCATGCGGAACCTTAGTTCAAGTTAGTTTCTGAACTTTTCAGTTACGGAAAAAACTGAAAACGACATTCAATGGAAACAGGAGTGTGTCTATCGATATAGTCAAGTGAAATTCAGTTTTCTCCTTCAACGAGTGGAACAACCTTTCATATCGAATTCAGTTAAGTTGCATCTTGGTGGAATGGATTCAGATAATCATCACATACAAGCTCCATTCCAAGTCCAACATTTCAGAGAAAAAAACATCCTTCCCTACTCTTTCGAATCTGATATGACACCAACTTGTTTTACTATAATAAAAAATAGCTTCCCACTTTCTGGTGGATTGTATGGAAAGAAAGGAATATAAGAACTATTGAAGGAAAGGAGTGCATAATACAGAAGATCAAATGAAAAGTAATTACTACTCTGGGCTTCTAGTGTAAAGAATAGGATATAGAAGAGGACATCCAATTAGTGGACCTCATAGGCTCTTTGTAAGATTCTTTTAAAAAACTTTTTGCTTTCTTGTAACAGTTTTTGGAGGTGATCAACATAGTCCTTAATGCTGAGGAATACAAAAAGTTACCAGTTTAAAAAGAAAAAATAGCTTTCCACTTTATGCTGCAAGATCAAAAACCAGTCTCTTTTGTTTCATAGTAAAGCATCTTTACAACTCTTTAATTGGATTCATACACTTAATGTGACTACAATCCATTAAACTACATACTCGAAAGTACTGAAAACTGGTCCCAAAAACACCTTTTTCCCATTAGTAAACAGAAGAGTTAGGCTATGTACATACTCAAAGGATATTCTTTTTACCGTGATTCTTTCAAATATTTTATAAATATTTTGAATTGTTAACTATTAAAACTTATAGCACTTTTTGTTAGTTTCTAGATATTAAAATTTTATTTTAAAAATTGAATATTCTATGTCTGAATTCACACCAAACATTAGTTAGCTTCCTGTATTCCGAATCAAGCCACACTGAAACAGGGGGAGTAAGATCCTTTTTTTCTTTATAATTTAGGGACCCAAGAATCACTTCGACACCGGATCTTGAAATATTCTTGCTTCTAAGATCATTAGAAACTGGGTTGTCCAACTGTTCCCTTCTTGCTTTCTAAGATCACAAGAAGTAAGGATTCAACTGTATCCACAAATTCAAATAATTTTGTAATTACTAATCTTTATTAGAAGACAACAAATTGATTAAGTAAAAAGTGAAGAGATTGAAGTTGGACAGAGGTTTCTACTCTAGTGATGTGAGGCTTTATTCATTGTTTATAAGTTAATGAGCAAAAACGCAACAAAACTCCAGGACTTTAAGGGACAAACAATATGTAGCTGCAGTCAACCTCAACTCTTTTCATATATTTTAGCGGCTCCAGTAGAACAAGTGACGTTCAGCCATGTTTCCCTCCAATATTATGAAATATGTAGTTTTAGTATCTGATCTGAATACCTTAAAATACTGCAATTTTGTCAGAAATGATGAGCTAGTCACAATATTTATGATGCCTCAACCTTAGATGGAAAAAAAAGAATATAACCATCTGGGAATAAATTAATCCTTGGATAATCTTTTGTGTAATAGAGAAGGCAGGGTATGTCATAAGTTGAAGGAGAAAGGTAGCATGTGTACAAGAAAGCAAGCGAGGGTCAAGAAATGATTTTTTGTGTATAATATTGCATAAGATCAAATGTTATCAGTTCATAGATCAAATAATACAATGCAAGCAAAAGACCCTAGATTCATGGAGATATAGAATAACATAAAAGTTATCATGCTTGCATATCCATCATTTGAGTCTCCAACAATTATTCCAATAATTACATATCCAATTTGGCCTATGGACAAATATGCAAGCAGAAATTTAGGATAGTGTTGAATTAAAGTTGACATTCAGATTAACTCCAGAATTACAGAACCCCAACTATGGTTTAGGAGAGAACTATTAAGAGGATTCATATAGACAACACCAACCAGATATGGGGTCAAGGCCTAGCTGATTGATAGATTATTTCTCCAATCTCGAATGAACGTGGGTATGCTATTCATGTAAATTGGCACCATGAAGAAGTCAGTTTTATCCCTCCCTTAATCAATCCACAATGCTTAATTTAATTTTTGTCTTGTTAAACAAGCTATCTCTTTCAAACATCCACACACTACTATTCTGTTGCCAATCCCAGTAACAAGCATAGCATCCAAAAAACTGAAGTTGCTTTTTCGGCAGCAACTATCTCTACTCTAGGAATTAGCCAACTATCCTGGATATCCCCTCTTAAAGCTAAAATATCAAAAATTAAACTGAAAAAACACCTAAAAGATAACAGCCTAGTTATCAATCATCATTAACTACAACTCAATCTCAAACTAGTACAAGTTGATACTCAAATCGACCATAAGAATCATCTATACCCATTCCACTTTATTTTCAGCATACATACCATCTTGTCAAACTAACACAATTCTCCTCCTTTATAAACCTTTGACCAATTTTCATTTTTCACAACCATTATATTTGGTACTTACTATCTCACACCAGCAAAATTATGGAGTAACTCTATCCAAAGCTTAAACAGGTTAAAAAAACAAATCATCAAATATTTTTGACTATATACTGGAATTTGAACCTGAGACCTGTGATTCTCCAGCTACTTCCTTTGACCAGTGGCGTGGCCTAATTAAAGCCGATTAACTCCAAACAACACGAAAGTAGAGCAGATTTCTTCCAATCAATAAAAAAATTGAAAAAATTCTTACCTTTAATGATGATCGGTGATCTATGAGAATAATAATTGATTGCACAGTTCGCGAACAGAGAGCTAACTTTCCAAATTTGGAGAAAAATCGAACGGGAAGATGGATGAACAAAGGGGCGGTACAATTTAGCAATTTATGCAGGACGGATTTTAACGTGAGCGGTGGGTGTTCGTTTTGCTACGCAAGTGCCGGCGTAAATTCACGCGCGAAAGATCTAGAAGTTACGTTGAAAAAATAACTTAGGAGTGAAAATGTCAATTTGACTATTCTTGCTTCCGTCCATCTTTACTTATCTACTATTGTTGAGATTAAAAATAGTAATTCATAGTGGTAATTTTATCAAATCATTCTTTAAATATAATAAATATAATGTCTTGAAAAATGCAATAGAGAAATGACTATAATTAATAATAAGAGTAAATTAGGAATTAAGTGTAAAATTATCTCTATTATTCGATATCCCAAAATAGTATAGGGGACAAGTAAAGATGAACGGAGGGAGTACAAGTATAGCCATGTTTTAATTACATAAAAAAAATGGTCAAAAGTCATAGAAAATATGCTTTGACTAGGTAATATAGCTTGTCAAAAATTATAAAAAGTATACACTTATTATACAATATAGTTTATCTGTTTATGATATATACATTGAATATACTTATGATACATTCAAAAATCTTAATATAATTTTTTTTAAATTAAATTTTCAGGTTGGACCCATATTATTAATCAAAATAGTCAGGGGGCTAAAGCCCAATACATCCGAAGTGGAAAAATTGGAGTCGGCCCAAACCGACTTATAAAACCTACAACCCTAGGTTTCCTAATCTCATTTCCACATTTTGAGCTTGTTGTCTGCCGCTTCCGATATTCCAGTGGGTTCCAGACCGGCGTTTCCTCTATCTCCATTTCTGGGTTTCGAATTTTCTGCATCGTTTTTGTAACACTCAATCTCTCAGCTGTCAAAGGTATTATATAGTTTAACTATATATAAGAAATATATATTGACTATTCATGAAGCACATCATGACTATTTCAATCTCGATCAACACAAAATCACAAAATGTTCCTAAAAGTTTAGCTTTGTCTCTAAAAGTTGCGAGCAAATTTCTTTCGTAAGCAACTTGATAAGTTCGTTTTTTTCAATTAAAAATTTCTATACATGGATAAGAAAATGAAAATGAGGGGAGAATTACAAGGTTGGATCAATCACTCATCAACAAAGTCAAAAAATAGATAATTAATTAAATGAGTTACTACCATACTTTATAAATTGTCTTATAATGTTAGCATGTGTGTTAATCGCTTCGTTGATGGTAAGTAGTTCATTTGAGTTAAATTAGCCTCAGGGATTTAGGATAAACGTTATGGTCTAGAGCTATGAGAGGGATTTAGAGATGTGTTATTGACGGACTAAAATAATTAGGAATGCGCCATGTATGATACATGTGTCTATTATTAAATTTTGTATAAATTAAGTGTCTGTTTATGTACAACCTAAATTTGAATATAAATTTCAGTTGAAGTTAAGTGACACATTCATTTACTACGTCAAAAATATATCAAATAGATTAACATGGACTACAAAGGTTTCTATCTATATTTTGTATATGTTATACCACTAAATAACACTCCATGCGTCTCATTTTATGTGACATCTCTTGACTTGACACGATATTTATGAAAAAAGGAAGACTTTTGAAACTTATGGTCTAAAATTGTTCTTAGATATTTGTGTGGCTGAGAATCATTTCATTAAGGATAAACGAGTAATTTTAAAGTTAAATTATTCGAATTAGAATAAGGTAACATTTTTTTTCGAACGGATCAACACATAAAATAACGGAGGGAGTACTTTTTCTTTTCCTTTTTTAGAGTCAAACAATATCAACTTTGACTAATATTTTAAGATATATTTTTTCATCTTATTGATATGAAAAAATTATAATTTATGGAGTAGTGCTTTTGTATAGTTTTTGAATATCCAAATTTTTATTCAAAAGTATCGAATTAATATAATCTAATTTAATTTTACCAATTAGTTAACGCTAACAAAACGTAATATGACAATTAAAAATGAACGGAAAGGATATCTATGTGGTGCCCTTTCCAAAATCTACAATTATTATTTCTACCGGTATCTATAAATAACAACCTATAGTAATCAATTTCATCCAAATTTTGCCTAAAAAGAAATTTCCATTGACGACGCTTCACTCACAAACACACTGGAGAAAAGCCAAAAAAAAATTACTTTTGTGATCTTTGATTCTGTAATTTAATCCAATTATGAGGAAGAGGGAGCGGGAAAACCCATGTGGGGTTTGTGGGCATTATCACAAATACGAAGAAGGTGAAGTTTGTGGGATCTGTGGACATCGAATGCCTGATGTATCTGAAAAGGGTTCCACCATTCAAGTCAGTGCATTTCCTTCTGAGATCTTGCCGGAGTTTCTTTTTCTAGGGAGTTATGATAATGCTTCTCGTGCTGAGCTTCTCAAGACTCTTGGGATTTCTCGGATTCTCAACGTATGTAACTTCCTTTTCCTTTTCTTCCCCTAAATTTACTTTTGGAAAGAAATAGAATTAAATAGAGAAGAATGGGTTAAGAGGATTAATCTGGTCGACCGGGCTAAGTTGGTTTTCGAGGCATAGTTGATTGTAGTGGCGGAGCCAAGATTTTAGTTAGTGATTCAAAATATGAATAAATAAATATATGAATATGCCGAAGGGGTTCAACATCTGCTCTATCTGTTGAAAATAACTTTAACATAATTTTTTGCCAAAGGGGCTTTGGATGGAACCCGCTTGGCCTTAATTGGCTTTGCTATTGGTTGATAGATGGAGTTGTGAGTGAAATGGACCTAAATGGAACTGAATGAATGAAGAAGATTCATATAAAAGACCCCAATTAATTTATCTATTTGTTATTGTTATTACTATTTTTTATAGCCGTGGTGTCTGGACCTACTTTCGTGTACCTCGACTAATTCATGGTGTACCTGTCACCTACCACCACCAACAAATACCAGGTAACTCCATCTACCAAGGGTAGGACAGGTTGAAATTCATCACCTAGTGTTTTTTGTCTCTATCAAGATTGAACCTAATACCTCCGACCTCATGTTCTCAACCCACTTCATTGACCACAAGGCCACACCCTTGGGTATTTTCTTGGATTCTTGTGTTTATTGGCTTTTGGAAAGAAATAGAACTAAACGAGCGGAATAGGTGCAAAGGATTAATCTAATCAACCCTAACTTGTGTGTGGTTTTGAGGCCTAGTCGATGGATTGATTGAGTTGGTTTTGGAGTGCAAAGGAACTAAATATAGCTGAATGAATGAAGAAAGGTTCATTTAAGAGACCTCAACTAATCTGGGTTGAGGCGTAGTCCGTTGATTGAATTGGTTTTTGGAGCAAACGTTGAAAGATTTAATGTTTTGTTGGGTGAAGTAGTTAATCAGTAGACTCGTTACTCTGGCATTTCATCTCTAATTAAGAGTATGTGGTTGAGGGATTTGGTGATCTAATATTTCTTCCATTAGCTTTTTAAGAAATGAAATCATTCACGTTGATGGATTATTAAATACTTTGTCTAGAGGGTGGGTAGGACATTTTGCAGATTTAGGATTTAAAGGCAGTGTGTACATTATTACATATTAAACTTTGGTTAAACTTTTGCAATCACTTTGTGGTATCAACTGTTTGATGGTAGGTAGTTCATCCGAGTTACATTAACCTCTTGGATTTAGGACAAATGTCATGGTCTAGAGTTATGAGAGAGATTTAGAGATGTGTTATTGACAGACTAAAATAATTAGGAATGTGCCACGTATGATACATGTGACTATTATTAAATTTTGTATAAATTAAGTGTCTGCTTATGTACAACCTAAATTTGAATATAAATTTTAGTTGAAGTTAAGTGACAAGTTCATTTCCTATGTCAAATAATAACCCAAATAGATTAACATGGACTACAAAGGTTTCTATCTATATTTTGTATATGTTATACTAGTAAACAACACTCCCTCCGTCTCATTTTATGTGACACCCTTTTACTTGACATGATATTTAAGAAAAAAAGAAGACTTTTGAAACTTGTGGTCTAAAATCGTTCTTAGACATTTGTGTGGCTGAGAATCATTTCATTAAGGGTAAAAGAGGAATTTTAAAGTTAAATTATTTCCAATTAGAGTAAGGTGACATTCTTTTTTAGCCAAACAAAAAATAAGGGTGCACATAAAATCGGACGGAGGGAGTAGTTTTCCCGTTCCTTTTTGAGCTTTTGTATAGTTTTTGAATATCTAAATTTTTTTTCAAAAATATCAAATTACTGGAATCTAATTTAGTCAACACTAAAAAACGTAACATGACAACTAAAATTCAACGGAGAGAATATCTATGTGGTACCCCTTCCAAAATCTACAATTATTACTTCTACCGGTATCAATAAATATCAACCTATAGTAATCAATTTCATCCAAATTTAGCCTAAAAAAATTCCCATTTATGACGCGTCACTCACAAACACACTGGACAAAAGCCACAAAAAACCCCACTTCAAATTTTGAATTTTACTCTTGTGTTCTTGATTCTGTAATTTAATCAAATTATGAGGAAGAGGGAGCGGGAAAACCCATGTGGGGTTTTTGGGCATTATCACAAATACAAAGAAGGTGAAGTTTGTGGGATCTGTGGACATCAAATGGCTGATGTATCTGAAAAGGGTTCTACCATTCAAGTCAGTGCATTTCCTTCTGAGATCTTGCCGGAGTTTCTTTTTTTAGGGAGTTATGATAATGCTTCTCGTGCTGAGCTTCTCAAGACTCTTGGGATTTCTTGGATTCTCAATGTTTGTAACTTTCTTTTCCCCTAATTTTATTAATTTTTTTCTTGTTTGGGTTTTCTTGGATTCTTGTGTATATTTGCTTTTGGAAAGAAATAGAATTAAATAGAGAAGAATGGGTTAAGAGGATTAATCTGGTCGACCCTGGCTAAGTTGGTTTTTGAGGCATAGTTGATTGCAGTGGTGGAGCCAAAATTTTAGTTAGTGATTCAAAATATGAATAAGTAAACTAATGAATAAGTCGAAATATAAACAACATAATTTTTTGCCAAAGGGGCTTTGGATGGAACCTGCTTGGCCTTAATTGGCTTTGCCATTGGTTGATAGATGGAGTTGTTTTTGGAGTGAAATGGACCTAAATGGAACTGAATGAACGAAGAAGATTCATATAAAAGACCCCATTTAATTTATCTATTTGTTATTGTTATTACTATTTTTTATAGCCGTGGTGTCTGGACCTACTTTCGTGTACCTCGACTAATTCATGGTGTACCTGTCACCTACCACCACCAACAAATACCAGGTAACTCCATCTACCAAGGGTAGGACAGGTTGAAATTCATCACCTAGTGTTTTTTGTCTCTATCAAGATTGAACCTAATACCTCCGACCTCATGTTCTCAACCCACTTCATTGACCACAAGGCCACACCCTTGGGTATTTTCTTGGATTCTTGTGTTTATTGGCTTTTGGAAAGAAATAGAACTAAACGAGCGGAATAGGTGCAAAGGATTAATCTAATCAACCCTAACTTGTGTGTGGTTTTGAGGCCTAGTCGATGGATTGATTGAGTTGGTTTTGGAGTGCAAAGGAACTAAATATAGCTGAATGAATGAAGAAAGGTTCATTTAAGAGACCTCAACTAATCTGGGTTGAGGCGTAGTCCGTTGATTGAATTGGTTTTTGGAGCAAAAGTTGAAAGATTTAACGGTTTGTTGGGTGAAGTAGTTAATCAGTACTCTGGCATTTGGTCTATGATTAAGAGCATGTGGTTGAGGGATTTGGTGATCTAGTTAGTATTTCTTCCTAGTTTTTTAAGAAATGAAATCATTCATGTTAATGGATTTATTATTAAAATACTTTGTCTAGAGGGAGGTAGGATATAGGGGGGATTTAGGATTTAAAGGCAGTGTGTGCATTATTATGTATTAAACCTTTTTTAAACTATTTGTATACATATATAGTCCAAGTACAAGCACCTGGTTGCACATGCACCTGCTTCTAACGTGCTGGATTACTGGATCTGCCTCTGGTGGGATAGCAACATAGCCAAATTTCTCGGTCATTTAGTACTTTTTGCCATCTCTCTTTTGTGTTTGGAAAAGTAGATAGCTTCTGTTATATCTTGATTAACCAAGAAGAAAGCACCGATATACCTGCCTTGAGTTGCTCACTTCGGTCCAGTGATGTGACAGGAGAGAGATTAGTGATTGAGTTTATAACTGTTGTCTTCAATACCTACCATTGGATCATGTAAGAGTCTTCCTTACAGTTCAATACTCATCTGGCTAATTATTCACAAGTTTCAGGCTTAGCTTTTGGACAGGTGCGTTAAAGTTATAGGGAAATTGGGGTACTCATCTTAACTTTAAAGATGACCGTTCCTTCTTATGAAAATAGTTCATGAAGGAGTGAAAGGTAGGAATACTGCAGGTATGGATAGAATTATCTCAAAAAATGGTCCATTAGGTGCTAATAAATATACTGTTACCTAGTTGCAGAAGTGAAGCAAATGATTTTCCTCATACATGAGCATCTAGTTTCTTTTTGTTCTTAGCTTTGTGCAGTTGCAAATGTACCCTCATCTTAAATGAAGTACCAACTAGTTTTTAGTGTCGATAAAATTTGTTCCTGCTCTACTTCATTCTGTTATCAGATACAGTTACCTATCCAAGAAGATGCTAAAATTGCAGAAATTAAGCAGGCATTTATCTGAGTAGCTAAGCATATATACATTTTGAATAATAGCCTTTTCTCTAGGAAAGGAAAGACGGATATTTCTCTTTCAGTCTCATATTGTTTCTGTTAAAAAGAAAGTAAAACATATAATATTTGACATTTATTGGGAAAAGGAAGGATGGACTTGAGACAATGACATGGAAACAACTTATGATACTTATCCAGAAAAAGAAAAACAGGAAATAAGGGAATCAACCAACTTACGGCTACATCAAATTTGATATCTTGGGCAAGTGATTGGTGTTTGGAATTCAACTTCATGTATTTTCCCCTATTTATTTGAAATGATAAAATCCAACACCAATTTCCATACCTAGGAACCCAACAATAGCCTTGTTCCACTTCATTCTCTTGGTGGCTCGAACCCCAACATCGTGGTTGGAGGGCCCTTACCACTAGGCAGTCTCTCCCTTGTAATTATTGATTGGAGATCTTGATTATCTATCAAGCATTACTAGTTAATAAAGGAGATGGTGACATTTGTAATTTCGTCTTTTTTATACATATTATAGGGGTTTGTCGTAAAAAAATTATACATATAATGGGGGTTCCGGGGCAACTTTTGTGTACCTTGATTATTCCACCAAGTACCTGCATTCTCCCACCAGTCAAAATACCAGGTAATTGTGCCCACCAAGGCTTAGCATACGCGAAGGAATCAATCAGCTTTTTCCCTTCTCCTGAATCCAAACCCTGTTCACACCCTTTAGTGCATAGTTCACAATTCTTTAGGGGAAACGTAGCAGTGTACTGTTTGTATCATATAACAACCAGGACCTAATCAGGATTGTTTATATAATCAACTGAGCTGAACTATGATCCATTAATTATACGAACAATAGATCCTTAGATGTTACTTAAAGAGATGTGTAATTGTAAGAAGATATTTACGATCTAGAACAAACTGAAATCTAGTTCTTTTCTTAGTATTCGAATGTTCACTTATAGTTGCTCTTCAAAAGACTATTATGTAGAATGTCGACAGTAACTGACCTGAAAAGGGCTTTTTGCTGCCAAATTCTTGTCATTCTTCGGGATAGACCCGAGGGATTAGGGGATGGGGTTCAAATATTTAGCTAAATGATACTCTACTTTTGTGGGTTTTGCTCCTATAAATTGATATAATCTTTACTTTGTCAAAAGAATTCTTTTAGATAAATGTTACTGTATATGATGAAAGGAACAAAGAATAGTAAGACAAGAAGAAGTAACACGGTAGAGGGATAGAGCTCCGCAATAAGAGAGCATTAACTTTTTTGCAAGATAAGTGAGAGTGGTCTCAATAACAACATTCATTTCTGTCTTTCTAAATCCATTTGTATGATATTTTTCCTCCTTCATATGGACTTGGATAAACAAATTACATATATGTACTTCTACTACATATTTTTCTGTTGGATCATATTGGATGGTTCTTTTCCTTTCTGGTAACTCAGAAATTATTCAATGACACTTTCATGTGTTCTTTGTGGCCCATGTTCTTGTTTGTTGATACGGGGCATTCACTTTTGTTTTTTCCATGTGCAGATAGTACCTGCTTGTCAGAATCTTTATAAAAACTCCTTTACTTATCACTGCCTTCAAGATGACCAAAATTTGGCATTTGATGACGCTATCCAGTTTTTAGGTGAGTAACATTCTGTTTACTTTGTTTAACTTAATACCTCTAAGCTTTGATTAGGAGATCCATGGAATTTTCTCTTTGCATAGTTCTTTAGTATGATCAACTATTTGCTGCTTGATGCATTGAAGGTACCTAGTTGATTGAGAAATATAGAATGAGGATTGAATTATGTGAATGAACTAATTATCTATAAAACAACTATGCCTCAATTCCAAGCAAGTGGGCGTCAGTTTTATGTTCTCATCCACTGCTTTGCCTCTTCCGTTCACCTTTCATTTGCCTCTGAAGGTACAAATTATTGAAGTTATTATTGAGCAATTAAAAGTGTTTTATCTTTAACAAATTACGCTTTTACATGAGATAGTTGCACAACCTAGACGTGGTATTAGAGCAGGCAAAGGTACTGAGTTTGAGTCTCACCACCTCCCATTATAAAAAAGAATTTCCATGTGTTTGTCCCATCGAAAAGAATTAAGCCTGCAAGTAAGGAGGCATGTTGAAAATATAATTAAGTAATTAAGGTGTGCTCTCTAACAACTTGTTTTTAGATGAGCTTGCTGCACAACTTTATCACAAACACTGTAGCGAGTTAAAACTTGTATACGTATACTAGATGGAGTTAACTACCTGGACTCTTGTCATTCTTTATTGGACATTGAATGGCGGCTTTCTTCAGTTGAATCTCAAGTCATCTAATAGTTGATTGTTACAGATCTGTTTCCCACAGGTTCACCTTGAAAGAAAATCTTTTTTTCCTTCGTGACTTATAAGTTAAAAGCTAAAAGCCATAAGTTAGGAATGCCCAGCTTTTTTTTTTTTTTTTTCGTGTGTATGTGTGTGTTGTCACATTTTCAGCCTAAAAAAGTATTTAGAAGCACTTTTTGAGTTTACCCAAACACTTCAAAAACTAAAAAAGAACTTAAAAGCCAAGTCACTAAAAATCAGTATTTCATATCTTTCAACTCAAGATTCTGCGTACATTGTCTCTAGCTATTGCAAAGGAAAGTCATTACTAAAGAAGATACCATCGGGCGTCGACATTGACTTACTACAATGGAAAATCATGCTTATGACCTCAAGTTTGTTGTCAGTGATCGTTCATGTTTTGTGGAAGACACTATGCTGGCTAATCTTAGATTTTTTATTTGTGCAGAACAATGTGAAAAGGATAGGGCTCGTGTTCTTGTGCACTGCATGTTAGGTAAAAACAGGTAAGGAGTTGATTATCAATTTTGCACCTAAAGCTTCTTACAGTTTCCCTTATTCTTTCTTTAAAACTTGTGTGCTCTTTTCTTCAGCTTTCTCTCAGGAACTTCATCACATTTAGTACTTCTACATGCTATTTCCTGATAATGATAAATGCAGTGAACTACTACAGCAGTTTTCTGAACTTGCCTTTCAATTGATTATACTTGCAGCAACTACCATTTTGGTCTATGTAATGTAGAACTCATAGATGTCCTTTTTTGATAGGTCGGCAGCGGTTGTAATTGCTTATTTGATGAAAAGTAGAGGGTGGAACCTTGCACAGAGCCTTCAGTGGGCAAAAGAGCGAAGACCTTCTGTTGACCTAACTCAAGGTCACACTGCTAATCTTTATAAGGATTTCTTCTTCTACTTTTTTCAGTTGAAAAACTATGATATTAAGCTTGTAATTCTGCACTTCAGAGAACTGCAAATATTTGAGATGACTAACCGTGGTATGCATGTAGTTGAAGAGGTCGGGTAGTTAATCTTGATTTTGGATAATCCTATTATACTCTAGTGTAAATTGAAAAAATAGGGATGGAAAAAAAACTGCACAACATTGCTGCATTGTTGGCAGAGTAAACTGTGACCTAGCTAATAGAGTTCATTCGTTCTAAGTGCAAGCATTGTGACTTCTAGAATTAAAAGCTCAGAGTCCCTTAACCTTTGTGTGGATGCAAGTTTGGCATATTAGTCACTTTGTAATAAATGTTTCGATCTTCCTTTTTTCCTTGAATCCCAGTTAGATTTTTAGTTATTTTGATTACCAGAACTCTTCTAATATTGAATCACACAATTTGTCTCTCTTCACTTGGGTTGTGGCTGCTCTTTGAAACTGATCTTAATAAAAAAGTTCACTCTTAGCTTTGCATCTGTCTGAGACTCCTTTTGTTTATATTTACAGAGGTCTACCAGCAGCTACAGGAGTACGAGCAGAAGATCATTGGGTCACTTCAGAACCAGCCCAGCCCCATCATGCCAGCCTTCTCTTCTCCTGTGATATCCTTCAACTTTGGCTTCCCAAGTGCCATTGATCCGATTCCTGCTCCAGCCTTCAACATTTCTAGTGCCCCTTCACTTTTTTCCCGTCCTGCTTTTGAAGTTCCTCTGCAGGGATTCACTTTTGGAGCTGCTCATAATCAACATACTGCCTCAGAAAGGCCTTTGAATGCCAATCAAAATCCAAATGGTAGTGACATTGGCATGGACAGTTCATGATACTATGGTGCCTTTAGCGTTGTGAAAAATCCTCAACTTCAATAAGGATTAAGAAGGTTATGCCAGTTGCCAATCTACCATGTTTTTCAGAAGGTTGGATGTGAAGTGGGCGAAAATGCTTATAAAACCACTAGTTGTAGAGTTTGACATGCCCATATCTTATACTGTCATCAAAATGGATTTGTCAGTTAGGAAATCCAAGTAACTACTGCCTATTATGTATGCGATACTAAAGACTCCTTTCGTTTGATCTCTTACAAACTAGATTTTATGTAGCAACTGACTGTTATATTATCGGAAAGGTGGGTGAGAGTTTTTGACAAGGAATGGTTTGCATTTATATCCGAGTTGTGCAGTTGCTTCGCGTGTTTGTGTTCAACTATAGTTAACACTCCTAAAGCTCACTTGTCCAGAACATTGTGAATGCTAATAACCACTGATGGTGGCCTTACAAAAACTATACTTTTTAGGTGAATACAGCCCTAGTCTAAGTCTACATTAAGGGACTTTGGTTCCCAGCATTTGTTCTTCAATTGCAAGAGGAAGGAAGAAAATGAAGATGGATTCATCGTCGATTGAATCTGCTTTTTCTTGGATGCTCTATAAGAATCTTTCGCTATTCCTTTCCTCCATTGATCAAGGTTTATCTAGGTTCACAAAGGTAATATCCCCTACTGTGTTGCTTGGTGATCAATGAAGTAGATTGAGAACTATGAGGTTTTAAGTTCACATCTTATTGAGAGGCTGAAATACTTGGTGATTTCTTCCCATCTATTTATGCCTTGACGTATAGAGTTACTTAGTACTTGTATTGGTGATAAATACCAGTGGGTAGACTTAATCGAGATACATGCAAGGTGGTTCGTACACCATGAGATCTAAACAGATAGAAGGATCATTATGTACATAGCGGCACAACAAGTCGAGATGCACACAAAGTGATTCAAACACCACAATTAAAAAAGCTAATGTTATGACACTTTTAAGGATCCAAGAAGACCAATCATAGATTAAAAAGGCATTATGCGCATAAAGGCATAATCATGATTTGAACTTTATGAAATTTTATCATAATTTATATGATTTATACTTCTTTAATGAATTTAATAATATGTTTACAATCACACAATTGGCAAAGACAATAAAGTAAATAGCTTTATTGAGGACCCATATTTCTCAATCTACCATTCATTGTGGAGTATGCATAAGGTTGAATATCAACAAGAAAAAGTACAAGTCATGAGAACCACACATATGCCACTCATCACGAGTTATAGTGGGATGAATAAAGTTCTTTTCCCTTTAATAAAAAAAAATTCGAGTTTAAATTATGAAAATTAAAAAGAGTCTAGTAGGAATTGATTTTTTCTTTAATAAGTGTCATAAAGAGCACATCCAAATTAATCAAGATTCCAAAACTAGTTCAGAATGATATCATCAACTGTAACCCTTTGGGGTGATCCAGTGATTTGGGCTTGAAGCTTTGATGTTAGAGGCCTCAAGTTTGAAACTCTTTGTCAATGAAAGTAAGGGGTTTTGCCTTCTGGGTTGAGCTCATCGCATCGAGTTTGCTTAATGCGGATTACCTCACCTATATGATTTGCGAGATATTGCATAGGAGCGGATGTTTATCCTGTGCGCATTTTTTTTTAAAAAGTAGTACTACAAGAATTGGTGTTTGAACCACACATGATATTCCTCCTTATCTTGATCAATCTTTCCCTTTAGAATAATTTATTTGATTTTCATTTTTTTTTAGGCATTGCAATCAATTGTATTTGAGGCGTAAATCGTAGATCTTTAGTTTATGGGTTCTGAATCACATTCTTTTTTGCTTACTTAGTTCTAGATAGATTATATATATATATATATAATGTTTTACCGAATCCTTACTTATAATGTGGCTCCGCCCATACCTCAAAACCACTGCATAATACATAAATCAGAGCTTAAACTTGAGTTCAAATTTTAAGTATGACCTCTCACTTTCACCATGCACAAATAAGCACTTTAAGTATTCAATTCTTAAATTAAAAAACACACGAATCCAACATTTAAAATGCTTGATATACAAACACTCCTACGTGGATTATTGAGCCACTCAGTGATTGCTACGTAATTAAAATAGAAGAAATTAGAATACAAAATGGTAGGGTTGGATTTCCTTTTCCCAATTAAGGGTAAAATTGCCATGTTCACTCTTTTTTATCATTGTGGGCCTCAAAATTTACCCCTGACACACCTGAATTGCTTCTGAAACACGCATTTTGTCAGGTTAGATTTGCGTGATTTTTTGTTTAAGAATTGGATACTTAAAGTGGCTATTTGTGCACGATAAAAGTTGAAATTTAAAACCAAATTTAAAATCTAATTTATGTATTATCCCTTATTTTTTTCCTTCTAAAAACTTGTTCAAACACCATAACCTTTTAAAGTAAATATTATTGGTCTTGGATTAGATAAATATCTATCTACAATGTATTTGTTTAATTTTCATATCTTTTTTTTTAATTAGAAGATTGTCATGAATGCTCACCACGTTCAACACAACATTTCTTTCATTAATTTAATTTTCATATCTTTTTATTTATTTTTGTATTTTTTTTAATATTTCATATATTCTATAAGTGTATGGATGTGATTGGCTAATTGCCTTAGTGTTGGTCACGTTTGTACACTCCTAGGGGTCGTTCGGTTGGCAATATATTGTCCCACGATAATTAATCCCAGGATAAGTTAGTCTGAGATAAATTATTACATATATATTATGTGATAGGCAAAAATGGTGGGATAACTAGTCCAAGGATTACCTTATACCTCCAACTAAACATGAGATAAAATAATCTTACATTTTATTCTGAAATTATTATAACTTATACGTCACACCAAACGCTGGCTAAAAGTTTTAAAAAAAATGTTAGGCTGAGAGGAATACAAGGAGTCCCTCTCATTCTTCACAACACAAAGTGAACTCCAATAACCAAAATTAATTCAGAGAGAAACAAAAAAAATTCTAACTAATTTTTTCAACTAACTTTTCTCTCTCTCCCTTCAACCAAAAACTTCTCATCAATCTTGAATCCAAAATCTTGTGTTTTGTTCTGTTTGTTGGTCATAATCGCGTTGTTTATAGTCGCGAATGTGATCATTTTTTGGTGTTTGAATCAAGAAAACTGGACGTTGAATCGAAGTTTTTGTTTTTGGTGATCTTGATTGGTGGGATAAATAATGCCAAGCAAGTTAAAGAAGGCAATTGGTGCAGTAAAAGATCAAACAAGCATTAGTCTTGCAAAAGTTGCAAGCAATACTTCATCAACACTAGAAGTTGCTGTCCTAAAAGCTACAACACATGATGATGTACCTATGGATGATCGATACGTTCAAGAAGTGATCAAGCTTGTGTCTTCCAACAAGGCATACGCGGCTGCCTGTGCTCGTGCCATTGGCAAACGCATAGGTAGAACGAGGAATTGGATCGTTGCTCTCAAATCGTTGATGCTTGTGTTAAGAATTTTCCAAGATGGTGATCCTTACTTCCCTCGAGAGGTCCTTCATGCTATGAAACGTGGAGCTAAGATTCTTAATCTTTCTAGTTTTCGTGATGATTCAAATTCTAGTCCTTGGGATTTTACAGCATTTGTTCGTACATTTGCCCTGTATCTTGACGAGCGTTTGGATTGTTTTCTTACTGGAAAGCTTCAAAGAAGATACAATAATCGCGAAAGAGAGAATGCTAGTGGTCATTATAGGAGTACAGAGAGTAGTCGAAGAAGGGGTGATGAGCCTGTTCGTGACATGAAACCAGTAATGCTGCTTGACAAGATCTCGTATTGGCAACGATTGATTGAAAGAGCAATTGCTACAAGGCCAACAGGGGCAGCTAAGACAAATCGTCTTGTACAAATCGCGTTATATGCTGTTGTCACAGAGAGTTTTGATCTTTACAAAGATATCTCAGATGGGCTCGCGCTTGTTCTTGATAGTTTCTTCCATTTACCATATCAATCATGCGTAAACGCCTTCCAAACTTGTGTCAAAGCTGCTAAACAATTCGAGGAGATCAGTTCCTTTTACTCCGTCTGTAAAAGCATTGGAGTTGGCAGGACATCCGAATATCCAAGCGTTCAAACTATCTCAGAGGAATTAATCGAAACATTGCAAGAGTTTCTCAAGGATCAATCTTCATTTCCAGCACATACGCAAAGCAAATCACATTTGCTTCTTCCAGCCCCCGCTGGTGGTTCAACAAGGTCCACGAGCAGTAAACGCAATAGCTATGGTTGTCAATCAGAATTTTCTGTGGCCACAGAAACGACTGAGCCATACTCCGAGAAGAGTACTAATTCTGGTGTTGATTCGCGTTGCACATCATTAGAAGATCTAATAAGTGCAACCGAAACATGGAAGAGTCCAGCCAACATTTCCATTGATTTGGAGGCCTATTCGGATATTCAATTTGAGAAGCAGGCACATGAAAAATATGATACTGTGTCTACTCATTCATTACCTGTTTCAAATTCCATGGCTGACCTTGTATCCTTACCAGATTTGCAAGAATTCGATGAAGATGAGGAAGAAAAACAACAAAAACAAGAAGCTGTATTTGAACAACAACACAAACAGAATCCATCATTAGATTCTACTAGTTCAGCCACAGGATGGGAACTTGTGTTAACTGAGGCAATCCCATCAACGTCTTTCAACGCTTTCCCTGAACAACCAAAACAGGATCATCTGTCAAGAAATGATACGAAAGGGGTAATAACACCATCAGCATCTTTCAACGCGTTCCAAGAACAACGACAAGACAATGTGCCAACAAATGAAGCAGAGGTCTCTTCAAGCAATGGCTGGGAATTAGTACTATTCGAAAACATTCCACAAGCACAATCAACACAATCCGTTGTCCCTAGTACCACGAACAATAGCTTCAATTTCGCGACATTGGATGACTTGTACAATCAGAATCAAACACCATTTTATCCGAATAATGGACTAAACTCACAATTCACCCCTAGTACAAACAACTTTTTCTATGATCAAAATCCAGCACCTCAATACTACAATCCATTTTTACAAGACACATCAATGGAGTTGGCTATGGTACCTGTCACAGGTGCACCTTCCCCGTACCCAACCATGACCACGAATTCATCGTTTACATTTCCAACGTCTACTGACATGTTCACATCATCAGCACCAGCACCAGCACCTACATTCCAAGCAACTCCAACTTTTAGAGCTCATAATCACACTACAGGGCCAATGCAGGGTACTAGTATGGACGACCCATTCGCGACGTTTTCAAGCAGTGATCAGATGTTTAATGGCATCAAGAATGAGCAGAATTTGATGCAAGAACAACAGTTATGGTTGCAGAACCAAAACAAAATCATAGCAAAACATAGGGCTTGATTTATATACATGTGTAAAATGAATAAATCTTGTTGTTATGTTTTACAAAATTGATTTTCAGTTGTGTGAATTTTTCTCCCTTCTAGTATGTGTACTGTAACTTTGAGTATTCACATCTAGACTCATCGACTTATTTTTACTATATCAGACGAACACTTCACTATAACAAATAATCATTTAGACACCTCCAAAATTTATATGTCACGTTAGCATCGAATATCCACGACATATAGTAGGGACAAGGTTGAGACCAAATTTAAATGTCTAGATGCGCAATCTTAAATTTAGACTAATTACGTATCAGCTAAGGTCAAGTTTGAGCGTTGTTTATGCACACACTTGCGAAATTTTGGATTTTTTCTCTTTTGATTTCTAGACGGTGTTTGATATTCATATTAAAACTCGATTAAATTTGAATTTATGCTCAAAAGTCTTAAAAAGATAATTACATGTCAAGAATGAGTTCTTTCTTTTTTTCCATCTCTAATTAATCTCAGTATTAAATCTCACATAAGAATTCAGAGCTGTCGATATGGACTAGGTCCATCGGGTCGACCTGGCCTAACCTGTGATTTAGCAGGGTTGGGCTAAAATTATTAGAGTCCACTTAAAAAATGAGCTTTTTAGCTCGGCCTGAATAAGTCTGCTGATATGTGGGGCTTTTGCAATATGGGTTGGGTTGGCCCGTGGATCGAATTAAAAAATAATTAAAAATAAAAATAAAATAGAGTATTAAAATTAATAAGTCCAAACTCAAATTCATTTAAAAATTTTAAAGATTAAAATTTAGATACAAATTATGTTTTTATAAGATGTAATAGTAACACTAATATCATGTAATATTGTCTTCTTGTTATTTATTTTAATATTTTTAAATTGTAATTTAATTTAAAAATCTATAAAAATAATATACTAGTGAAAATGTGGGTTAACCCGGCAAGGCCCCCGCGACCCACGTACTGATGAGTTGGCTAGCTGTTTTCCAGCCCACAAAGAAAATGAGTCAGCCCGTCCTGACCCGTCAAACTCCAAAGCCTGTATGAACTAGCTCAGATGGAGTGAATCAACCCGTATTAACAGCTCTACATAAGATAATATAGTAGTCCATGTCAAAAAATACAATAAATTGCAACATAATTACATTGACAGGGTGGTAAATAATACATGTATTAAATTAGGAGGAAAGATTTGGAATAAGGATATGTTTATCAGCAAAGTGGGGATTAAATTAATTTATGGACAAATATTATTCTAATTAAAGAAAGTAATTAAGTATAATGATCTCTTTTATTTAATGATTACAAAATGATCCTTTCATTATTAGTTATGGTATGGACAACACATATATTATAAGTCTTGTTAAATATGTCAAGTTAATATACAATATCCAAAATAAAAATAAAGAAATAATTCATACACAAAAATTATCATTTTCTTAATTTTAATAAAACTTATTTCTTAAAAAGATTTCTCACTTATTGTTCGATACGATTTTAAGGCTTCTACTCATCAGCTTTAACGGAGCACTCAACTTTAATATGCAATAGCTTACAAACCACATAGGAGAGGTAACCTGCACTAGACAAGTCTGGTGCGACGGGCTCAATCCAGAAGACTTAACTTTAATTTAATATGCAATAGTTTGCAAAATACATAAGAGAGACAGAATACAAACCCCTTACTTTCGTTGGCAACCACTGGGTCACCTCGAAGGATTGCTAATTGAACACTCTAACTTACAAAATAATCATCTAGACATTTTCAAAAATTATGCATCCAGTTGAAGTGTTTATTTACCAGTTTAGTTTAGTTTAAATATCTATCTATATTTATTGTGTCAAATTTTAAACTTGAGGGACTATTTTGGACTTTTCTCCTACCTCATCACTATATAAAGATAGAACGGGACCATGAAGTTGCATAAAAATTTCAATTTTCTCCATTAACAGAGAGAGAAGAAAAAAAGGAGAAAAATGTCGGGAGCAGCAACCGGGGAGGAAGACAAGAAGCCCGCCGGCGATCAGTCTGGTCACATCAACCTCAAAGTCAAAAGCCAGGTTTTTTTGCTTATGATCTCGTTAGGGTTTTGTTCCATCGTATGGTTTAATTAGGGTTTTGTCGTGTGAGTGTTGGAGTTGGTTTTACAGAGTAGCATAAGAGTAATCATATGAATCCTTTCAATTTTGAAATTTTTTTGGGTCTAAATAGAGAGGAATAGATGCGTATAATTGACTAGACTAGATTTTGGGTTTAGGGTTAGTTGATTGATTGATTAATTTTGGATGATTGGTTGATTAGGCTTCTCTAAGCTGGTAGGAGTAAACCACTGTTCCGGTGCGGTCTGCGAGAGCGGTACCAAATTGATTCAAACTCTGAATACTAGATATGACCTCAAAATAACAGGGGTCAAGGTCGGCTAGTGAGATGATGGGGGATAAGCTTCATCGTTGAGAGGGAAACAGCCTGGATCACCAGCTAAGGCCCCTAAATGACCGCCTCAGTGATAAAGGAGGTCGGGGTGCAGAGACAGCCAGGAGGTTTGCCTAGAAACACCCACCCTTGAAAGAGTGCGGAATAGTAGAGGTCGTTTGGTATGCAGGATAAGGTGGGGATATCTCGAGGTTAAGTCTGGGATAAAGTTTATATTGTGGTATAAGTTAATCTGGATAAATTTATACCATCAACCAAAGTGCAGTATAAATTATATTGTAGACTTAACCATGGGATACCCCAGTTTATCCTATCCAACTTTTGATTATAGATGGGATAAATTAGTCTAGGAATTATTATCCCAGGATATTTGGTAAACGTACCAAAGGACCCGGCAAGGTTTTAATTATGTTTGGTCCTGTTACAAGGTATGAGACTTGAGTCTCACATCAAATTAACGGGGAGTTGATATGGGGCTTGTATAGCCTTGTGCTCTTCCATCTCAATTTTCTCCTCAATAGTCACTGGTATTTGTCCTTCCTGACTTGATGGTGATCCTGAAATTACAGTGTTGGCTTGGAGCTAGAAATGGTCTAGGTCACAACCGTTGAGGACGAGGGATGTATAGCATGGTGGTTTTGATTATGATACTAGTGCAAGATATGAGACTTGGGTTCCACATTAATGGGGAGCTAATGTGAGGCTTATAAAGCATCGGACTCTCCCACCTCAATGAGTAATTTTTGGGGTGTGGTTCTCTCTTGATTGTATCTAATTACTTTTATTCTACGACTTGTGCAACTACATTGGTAAAAAAATTATACACCCATTTAAATAGCACCAGCTTACCTTGATTCAAGTATAAATTAGAAATTTGGACCTAGCAGAGGCAAGAAACATCAGGTGAATTATTCCTCCCATATGTCCAAGCCATGATGAAAAGAGTTACCAGATACCAGTGCTGATGGGCGGTAGCACACACTCCTTGAATTAGTCAAGGTGCATGCAAGTGAGCTTGGACACGACGGATATAAAAAAGTAACAGAGGAAGAAAGAAAACTTTATTTCTAACTGGTTATTCGACTCTTTCTAGATAACTTTTTATCTAGTAATTGTTCTGTATTTTGTTTGTTTCTACTCATAGCCCATGTGACTAATTGTCTCAAAAGGCACTTTTGTTATCCTTCATAGATTTTTGTATCCACTCATTTCCTAGATCTTTTTGCTTGACCTTTTGGAATTAGTCTAGCTCATTGGTGCTGTGAATGCTAATGTACAATGAACTAAATATAATACGTGTTCTTTGATTTCGTCATATGTTTAAAAAAGCTTTTTTTTTAAAAAGTATAAAGGAGCCTCAGAAACAGAAAATAGATTGGATTATTGAAGAAAAAACATACCAATAAGTAATCCCGAGTTGGGAAATCGAGGTTGTTCAACTTTTTGCTAATGCTTTATGAGTTGCCAGTGAGAAAAATATTAATTGTACATATTTAGTCTGTTGTCTCATTACAGTTTTCTAAAGTTCAGAAGAAGAGAGTCCTGTAATTGTTATGTTAGATCGAGGTATAATATCTTTTCTTGAGATTCCGATACTTTTTTCATCAATATTAAACCAGGATATCTTGGTAGTGAAATGCTGCAAAAGATTATGACAGTTGCTGGCTTAGTTTTTCAGTCCTGAATAGTAAACTTTGGTTATGCCTGTTTTAATTATGTGGCCTTAGTTGAAGTTGTTACCAAATTGTGATCTGCTTCTTATTCTAGGAAAGTCAACCTGAAAGTTGGAGTGTCCATTTGATTATGTGGATTTGGTGATAGGGGATTGTTATTATCGATAGTGCTTTACATGTGGCCTTTCTTCTTCATGATACAAAAATAACGTGGGTTGTACCCCTACTACTTGAGCTTTGAAATTTACTTTCTATTGCCAGTCCTTGCAATGTTTCTATTTGATTATACACATTTCAGTCTGGCTGTAAAACATGATATCTTCTGCAGTTATTTTGATTCTCATTCTTAGTTGATGAAAAAGTTACTTGTGGACCTTTTTCTTTCTTCACCCTATCTTTTATTTCCTTCCCCTTACTGTTATAGGAAGATGGGCTGCTCACTAAGATTTTGTGGAGAATGGCCTTCCACATGTATTTAGGAGGAGGAGAAAAATGATAAGAGGACTATGTATTTGACTAGTTTTCTGGTTGCAGGATGGGAATGAAGTCTTCTTTAGGATCAAAAGAAGCACTCAGCTGAAGAAATTGATGAATGCTTATTGTGACCGACAGTCTGTGGATTTCAATTCAATTGCCTTCTTGTTTGATGGTCGTCGTCTTAGAGCAGAACAGACTCCAGATGAGGTCCCTCTCTCTCTCTCACACACACACATGCGCGCGCTCGCACACACAAATACAAACAGCGAAAGGATAAAAGAAAGAATACCAAAAGCGTGTTGTGCATCTGCTTGATGTTGTGCTCTACAACCGTGATTTATCTCTCCTTTTACCTTACAAATTTCCTCCCTTTTGCAGCTGGAGATGGAAGATGGTGATGAAATTGATGCAATGTTACATCAAACTGGAGGCGCAACTCTTTGAGTCTTTCTTATCTTCTGTTTCTGTGGATGCAAGACTTATGTGTTTCAAGATACTATGGACTTGGTAAAATGCTGGTTGTGCAACTTAAGAAACCTTTAGAGTGTAATGAACAGGCTCGTGTTTGTTTGCTTTATGTTGAACCTAATCGCTAATATAACTTGACATGGAAGTTATTACTTGCTTCATCTTTTAGTTTTCTGAAGATGACATGAATTCAGAGTCTCAGTGGTCTTGTAAATAACCCTTCCCAACCCTCAGAAAAGATCGAAAGCTTGGTGACAAGGAAAAGGTTCTGTGTAGCCAGCATGCACCTGGTATGTGATCACAGTTTGGTCCATTACCTCTAGTTCAACCTCTATGTATGGTTTATCTTACTGGTAGTTTGTTTTAGACCTACCCCCCAGTGTTTAGTCAAGTGGTAAAAGCGCAACATGTGATGTATGGGCTAGATGTTGTGTGAATTCGAATCTTACTGCAAACAAAAAACCTGGTAGAAGAGTTCTAGTATGGACCTGTTGTCACCAAGTAGGACTGTTGAAAATCGAATCGAAAACATTCATAACCAAATTAAACTGATTGATATGCAACCTTATCACCAAGTATCCAATTATGTGCAATGACTTGTAGGGTTTCTTTTTTTTTATTTTATCATGTGTTACATGGAGCAATGTCATAATCAATTAAAAAGTATGTTGTGAATTATTATCAGTATGATCCTCATTAAAAAGTCAATTTATGTTGCATTGTAAATCGACATGAGAAGTCCAAGTATCTAAAATTAATGAAATAATATAATCTCAGTAAGTTATGTTACATTATAAATCGATAAAAAATAAAATTTCATCGATGATATTTTGGTATTATATAGCGGGCAATATTGTGTGAGGATTTATATTTTATGTCTGTTAAAATATGTTGTCATAAAATAATTACTTGCTATAATAATATGAAGACATGCCTGTATTGTTGGTTTAAATAAAATATATTATGTAATTATTACTTAAAAAAAGTCTCATTTCGTATAACTATCGAGTTGATGTGATAGTGTTTTTAAGAAATCTATATAAGATTACATCAGTTCTACAGGAGTTGGCAAGTACATGTACAAAGTTGAACCAATAAAAAGAAAGAATAGTACAAAGATGATTCTACCTATTTTTAGGAAATACTCAATAACAAATACCAAGGTGTTCCAATAATTGTTCTTCTCTCTTTTTACCTGATTAACATCAATATTTTAAAATAATTTTTAGATATTAAAAAGTTTTAAGAAAAGTACCATATCAACATGATGAAAAACGAAGAAAAATGCCTAGTTTCTATCGAGTGGCCCTTAAATGCTAGAAAACGCCCCATGGAACAGGTCGAGGCTATTGGAATTCCTTTCTAGGTAATTACAAACGGTTTCGTAAAGATTTTGTGGAAAAATTAACTAGAAATTGTACCACCAAAAAATTCATGGGATAACATACATGAAAAATAAAGAAAATTGTCTAATTCTTGTTGAGTGGCCCTTAAATGTTAAAAAATATCTACGGATCAGGTTGAGACTAATAAAATTCTTTTTAGGATCATTACGGACGACTCTGTAAATGTGTCACACAAAAATTGATTGGAAGTCATACTACCAATAAAAATCCATGGTAATACACAAATAATGAAAATCACCTAATCCCTATTGAGTGACCTCTAAATGCTAAAAAAATACCCTGCAAATTAGGTTGATACTATTGACATTCTTTCCTAAGTCATTACAGAAAAAATTCTTGGGCTAACACACTCGAAAAATAGAGAAAATTATTTCATTCTTATAGAGTAACCCCTAAATGATTAAAAAAAAAAAAAAGGTCCTACGAATCAGGCCAAGGATATTGAAATTCTCCCCCAGGTCATTACGGACGGCTCTGAGAGAACAGAATTTTATTTGGTTACAATTTTGGTAGCTCCAAAAATCAATGTTTGTAGCTGCATATATGTGTTACTCAGAAAAAGTTCAAAATTTTAGAAATAAAAAGTAACAAAACTGAACTCTACAAAGCCATATTAACATCTGAGTAGCAAGACACAAGGTCAAAGTAGTTTGCAGACACTCTTTTTGGATGACTGGAAATACATTTGTCACCCGTCCTTAGGACCAATCACACCCTTTTCCACTTAAATATCAGACTTAGTTCGCTTGGCTCATGACTCGAGCCAGTGACCTTAGACACGAGTCCCTCAACCTTTGGCCAAAGCAGTTTGCAGACGCGCGAATGGTACAAAATACTCTTACTTCCTTTATAGAACTATACTTGGAACAACATGAGAATCCTGCTGCAGTACAGAAATGGGGTGTCCTTAATTTTACATGCATCATGATGTCTGTGTACTTACTTTTTTAATAATACTAGAGAGATCTTTCTTGCTTTCTTTGAGGAACAAAACGCCACAGGTCCACAGCAATGTCGACCTCCTTTTTCTTGTGAAATTTGTACAGTTGTGGCACATCATACCGAAGCTGCAATTGAGAGAGATAAAGGCACAAAGCATTCACAAGGCTATACCGAATCTCAGTTAACGTCACTAGCATGCAAAATGTTGAAAAAATAAAAATAAATGCATACCTCACATATAACATCAGCACTTCTAGCGTTATAATCTCGCAAGGCTGCTCTTTTCACATGCTGTTAAGACCATATATAAATGTTAAATCACGACCTAGATCAGAGCACTCATGCACAGAAACATGGAATGAACTTTACAAATTGCATGCAGTTTTATTCGTGTAAAAAAAGAACAATTAGAACATCATTAAACAAGGCAAAACGTTTAGTGCAAACAGATCTAGAGGAATCATATAACTGCTTATGAGCAAGAATCAAGTAATTGCATAAGCAAAGTAACTAATCATTTAAAAAATAAATAATTTAATATTGAGACGCAAAGGTGTAGCCAAGTGGTCATTCGTTAATGAAGTGGAATGAAAATCATGAAGACCAGGGGTTGAACTCAAAACGCTATGTGAAATCTTCTCATCTGCCCAAATCATGGTGCACAGAGTAACTCGATACATGTATTAGTCACAAAGCTGGCATGAGCACCAATATTTAAAACGAGGATCTAAAATTTGGGATGAAATAGCATTGTCAATGAAGCTTTCATTTCCCCGAATATATAATGTGTCAGCCTCCATTCACTAACGGGCAACCTCTTAAACTTTCTATTTCGAAATCAGACTTCGTTTGATTCCCCTCTTCATCAACACCAGAAGCTGACCTAAGGTTCCATTAATTTCGGAAAAAACAACAACAATTATTTCAAAGGCAAGGGATACTTCATTCAGGATGTTTCATTTAATAAGGTTCCCACTTCCCTGTCTATCCATCTTCACCCCAATGCACACAAACTAAACCAAAAGTATACTCGTTTTCAGTTATAAATGGTAAACCTAAGCTTCTTTATTAGTTTTGTGCTAGAAAGAGTAAATTCAACATTCAGAATAGGAATTGAATATTCAGATAACTGTATCGATAAAATCAGCAATTTTTCTTCTTCGTTTTTCATTTCTTTTAATTGAGAAGTGACAGCAACTTAATTTAAGTCAGCATGATTTATGAGCACTACAAACTCAAGAAAGTTCATATTTAAGCTATTTACAGTGGATGCGACACGGATAATTTTTTTCACAAATCAATCCCTTAGCTGTGGGAAGACAGCATGGAAGAACTTACTTCTCTAGTTGTGGTCTTATGTAAGGAATAAACTGCTTGAGAGGCAACCTGATACATTAATAAAACAACACATTAGTCTTGGGAACAAACGGGGACTAAGTGCCAATGCAAAACACAGAATAGGACATGGAGAGCACTACTGTACCTTCATCGCCGAAGAGAGGAAATCCATGTCAGCACCTTTCCTCCGTGTTCCAAAAGGTGGATTCATAACCACTGTTTCAACAATCTGACCTATACATAGTGGAATATCAATGAGTCGAAAGAGAGGTATTTTCTTTTGAACCTGAAAAGAGAGGTGAAAAAGATACCTCTCCATTTTAAGTTGCTGATGTCACATTGAATAAAGTCCATGTCTAGCTGCAGATGAAATAGTTCAAGAAATGAATGAAACACAAATTAGCACAAGTATGATTATACATGGAAGGCTACATGTATCAATCAAAACCAGTGTAGAAAGACTCAGCCTTGAATGCTTTCTCAACCTTGCAACTGAAGAAGGAAAAAAAAAGGAGCAAAAAGTGTTATCACATAAACGAATAATACCTCAAGCTCATCGGCATTTGCATATGCAATCTCAAGAGACTCAGCATCAATATCAAGCCCAATAACACTTCTGTTCACAAGAAAGGCTATGTAAAGAACAAGCATACATAGGGAACCATAGCAATCTGAAGGGAGCTACGTATACCAAATGGTTCCACTGTTCACCAGAACATTGTATATAGGTCAAATGTCAACTTTATACATGTATATTTAATCTTGAACCCCCCTTAGCGAAATTCCTGACCTCAACAATGTTGGGTTGCACAACAACAACATACCCCGCGTAATCCCACAAGTAGGGTCTGGAAGGACAGAATGTATCAAGACTTTATCAAAGAGATAGAGAGGTTGTTTCCGATAAACCCTCAGCTCAAAAGTAACATATGTCAAAGCAGCTTGAAAAAGAGAATACAAATACGAATGCAGTAACAGTCAACGAAATAAACCGCGAGGGGAAGCACAATACGATAATTGGAACAATGAAAACAACACGTAATACTACAATCGAAGATTACGCTAGTAGGAGAAGGGGACTTAACAAACTCAACTACCTACTAACCTTGAAAACCTCTCCTACTAAATTACAGGTCATAATATTGGGATGCAAAAAGATCATTTATATACCATCTCCACATAACAGTAAAGTTCAACAAAATAAACAAAATCCAGAGAGCACAAAGAACATACTCAGCTCCCAAAAGACCAGCAGCAAGGCCTAATGTACCACAACCACATCCAAAATCTGCAACCACCTTACTGTTCACATCCTCAAATGAATTCTCAGCCTAAAAAGATTAAATTTTTTTCACAGATAAACCCCAAAAAGTAAAAAATAAAGAAACCCTTTTCAACAAAACTTAAAAAAGAGAGTATCTATATAACAAGAAGAAAAAAAGTGGGAATATAGAGAATTTACAGTGTAAAGCATACAAGAAGCAATGTGGGCTCCAGTAGGATATTGTTCTAGTTCAATCTGTCACAGCAAAAAAAGAACATATTTTTTTACTAAAACTCACAAAAATTGGAAATAAAGTGCATAAATATGTTTGTTTATTTATAGATAAAGAAAAAGGGAACCTTTGGGGAGGAGAATTGTTCAAGAGAACCAAGAAAACTTTCTAATTGCTTCAGCTTCATCTTCACCTTTGATGTCTGCTAAAGCTTCTACTGTGTGTCTGTGTGTGAAAAATAAGAGAACAAATTTTGTAATGTTTCTTTGGGCTTGAAAATCCCTAAGCCCTATATGTTTGTAGAAGGGTAGAAAGGTCATTTGAACTCTTGGCCCTATTTTGTGTAAGGTTTTTAATTTATGCCTATGTAACAAATAATTTTTCCGACACACAAGTTTATATTTTTGTATCGTAATATTTCACAAGTTATATTTAAGTATTATAGTTTCTAAAAACGTTATACATAATTTGATATATGTTTGATTGCTAAAGAGGAAAAAGTTATCCCATTTATCTCAAAAAGATTGTCTTGATTCAGGATACGAGGGTCAAACTAATTAATGTTTGATGTAAATTTTGAATACGAAATATTTAATTTTTTTGAAATAAATTTTGCATATTTAGGAGTTACATAAAAATACTATAATTCACAACAGTTAACAATTAAAAATATTAGAAAGTACTTGAAAAAATTAGAAAAAAAAAATCAAAATAACCATATTCTAACATTTAATAGGATTACTTAGCTACAATTTCAATATTTATTGAAAATAATTGTACTTGGACTCGTTATTCACTTGATTTGAACTATCCGAATAGTGTTTTACCTATCTTTTTGCGATTAGGGAGTAAATATCAGCCAAAAGAAAAAAGATTAAAGATCAAGCCATTCAAAGAACAAGACGTGCAAGTTTATGTTGTAAAAGACAATTTGTGAGGAAATTGCACCAAATATCCGTAATAGTAGTTTGTCTTTAACTTTTGATTTTATTAAGTCTCAATCATGATGTAAAGCGAAGAAAAAAAAAGTTAACAATCAGATACTTTTACAAGTACTTAAAATTTAAAATAAGTTTGAATAGCCGCTTAAATATAATTTAGCGGAAGTTTGAAAATTATATTATTTGAATTAAAATTTGATTGGATATGAATTTTAGTGAAGGAAGATGTTAGAAACGTCACTAAAACTTCAAATAACTCTCACTGATTACATATAAAATTCATAAAAAAAAAGTTAAATGGATGTTTAAAAAAAAACAGGAAACATTACTCTTGGAGATTTTACGCAATTGATCAAATTAGATAGATATCCCTTCAGTATAGGTCATCAAAAGGACCTCGAAGACCCACCAAAATATAAAAGTTAAAAGTTTTTAAAAAACGATTTGATGTGCAAAGAGTGCATAACCAAATAGATGAGTTCACATAAACCCGTCAATTTGAGATCGAAAGAAAAATATCTTTTCTAAAATAATAATAATTAAAAAACCAATGGGGTGAGAGAGGCTCGAACTCTCGACCTCAGGATTACTCAGACGCTATGAGACCTACGCGCTAGCCAACTGCGCCACCACCCCTTTGTGTCTACATGTTCTGGAATTTAAAATATAATGTTTTAAAAAAAGTCTAATTAGCAACTATATATTATCTAGATTGTATCGAAAGAGTGGTGGAGTGGTAAGTATTTTCCGTCTTTAACTAGAGTTTTGTGTTTGAATTCTGAGAATTGAATAGATATTGATAGGTAATCTGAACCAGTAGAAGTTTAAAACGGATTGAATGAAGTATTGATACAAATATTATCGATATGAATTTGAAGCAAAACTTTCATTGAACGCTTCTATTTATATACTCATATATTTTTTTCTTATGAAGCTAGCTCATAACTCATTGTAGTCCATTACAAATATTAATTTACGTATATGATGATCTATTTTCTTAGTCATTTCTTCAATTTAAAATATAGTGGAGAAATAAAAGAAGATTTGATCATAAAATAACATAGAGGGGAAACATTTGAGATGAACAATTCATAAATAATTTGTGAAAGAATTCAACGTTATACATTGTCTGAAATCCTATTTTTCATGAATGAATCAAACACATTGACGTAGGTTGTTATAATTATGTTCGGAATGAGTAGATTTCTAGTGGATATATTAGTTGACTCTTACAAAGTCACTCCAACCTTGATGCATGTCAATGTTTAGTGTGATGTGAAAAGTGCTCGGACTCTTCAAGATTGTCATCAAGTGAGTATCTAATCATTCAAAAGTAGTGCATTTTCAAAAAATTCAATTCGGATGCAATGACATTTCTGAAGAATCCAAACAACTTAGCTTATTATGCAGAAACTTCAAAAACAGACTAGTAAATAACACAGGATATAAAGGATTCCACCGAGATAGGCACTTAGATTAACAACTTCAATAACTATATCAAATATTATTATGGAAATCATATCAAGATAGAAGGATGTCACATCATTGAAATAAAATTAAAAACATAAAACAAAAATTTAACATCTCATGGATAATTCATCTATGATTTGGATTTTGTTTTTCAAATGTCACATCCCAATTATGAGGGAGAAGCTCCATTTTCCAATTGATTCAAACGATTCTGCAAATTAGAAACAAGAGTACCCAAGCAAGCTTCAAACTTGGCCACATCAGATGCATTGAGCTGCTCAATCGACTCCCACCAACCTTTCTGCGTAGCTTCAATCACTTCGTCATATGTTTCCTTTTGAGCTATTATAGAGTCTTCTATGATGGCTAATTCTCTAAGCCTGTTTTCGAGTCGGTTCACTCCATTTCGACTATGATCAGCAACTAGATGAACACTTTCACTTAATTCCACATCAGGATTCTGAAAACGAGAAACAACTGCATCAACTGTAGGGTGAAAAAATGAGGAAGGCATACCACTAGGAGAAAAAGTTATCACTCCAATGTCAACATCACATTCAGCAACGAGTTCGTTAGCCTTTTCAAATAAATCTGCACGATGCTTTGAGAAGCTAGCATATCGATCCTCGTGGTTGTCTATTTCTCTCTTTTGGCGCCCTTTACCCTTCTTATCCTCCATGAATAAATTTAAAAGATTATTGATGAAACGTTTACGAAAAATGGTACAAAAAGAAGGGTGATATCATGACTATTTATATACATCAAGAATTTCATTGTAGGAAATTTCTTAATTTTTCTATCATAGTGAAAATAGGGAATGCAATCAATTTTATACTTAATATGTATTTTTGCATATCAATAAAATCTAGACTTTTTAAGTTAAATCAATAAATATTTATCTATATTCATAAAAATTTACCAAGTTGGGGTGAGCAAATATGAATATAATTTGAAGAAACACCAACTACATAACAAAATTTTCAAATTTTATGGATAAGAAGAAAAAAAATCAAAATCTTGAACATATCCATTAACAACATATTTTTAATATTTAACGGAAATAAAAAAGAATTATCTTTTTAAGGTAAGTTTTATAAAGTCATGGTTAGACCGACTATGTTGTATGGGGCAAAGTGTTGACCAGTCAAGACCTCCAATGTTCAAAAGATGCATGTCACGGAAATGAGGATGTTGAGGTGAATGTGTGGATATACAAGGAGCAATAAGATTAGGAATGAGGATATTCGGAATAAGGTGAGAGTGACCTCTGCGGTGAACAAGATGAAGAAAGCGAGATTGAGATGATTTGGATACGTGGGAGTGACCTCTGTGGTGGAGGAGATGCACAACGCCCTAGTGAGTAGGTGGAGAGGTTGGTTATAGTAGGTACAAAGAGAGGTATATGGTAGATTAAAGAAATATTGAAAAAAAGTGATTAAACAGGACGTGACTTAACTTGAAGTTGCTGAGGATATGACCTTGGATAGGAGGGGGTAGACGACACGTATTATACCAAATCCTTTACAGGCATTAACACTAAACAAACATCAACTTGAATAGGATTTGAAAGATTTAACTTGAATAGATAAATGTTAATGAAATACAACAATAAAAAACCAACTTCCTATGTATATTAACCAAAACTGAATTTGGTTCAGTTGGAACATGTTCAACATGTGTTTAGGTACTCAAATGAGATAAATCATAGTTCGAATGTTTAAATGAAATTCGAAAAACACTTGCAGACACTATACTAAAGATCATGTCCATTAAAGTTACAAACTTTTTCTTATTATACAAAAACTTTGAAAGACCAGAAAAATAGAACAGAACAGTCATATGTTCTTACTTATATTTGAATACAACTTAAATCAACTAAAAAGACAGGCTTAAATTGAAAGGACTAACTGATAGACACCTCAACAGAACCTCCATAACTGTCTTCAATTTCCTGCTGAATCTTCTTGGCTGAGTTGCCAACAGATTTTGCACAGTCACTTATATGAATCAGCTGAAGTGTTGCTATGTCTACAAAATCCTGTGGGATCGAATACATGCTCCAACAACGGTTAATGACTAGTCGTTCAAGTCGTGGGAAGTGATCACTACTAGCTCTCCAGTTATGTAAGTACAAATGCTTCAGTTGTAAGACCTTCAAGTGTGGAAATCCTTCGTCCTCTACTTCCCAATCTGTACCAATGCAGGCATCATATCCTAGTTTGAGAGCCTCAAGTTTAGGCAACTTACCAAGAACCTCCAAATCCACCCAATGCAAACGCGTACCTGTAAAAGCTAACTTCTTAAGGTTCTTTGGAAAAGTACCTAGAGGAGGAAGGACGAAAGATGTATCATATATTGCGCTTCCAATCATCTTTCTAATCTTAAATTTCAATTCTGTAAGCTGATTTAAGCAGCAAAGATCATGGAAAAGCTTGTCCCTTCTTATGTAGTTTTCTTGGATACCATATATTTGCAACTTCTTCAAATTGGGAAGTAGTCTAAAGACCGAAGAAGTACAATATAAAGGATTCCATCCATCCAGACTCTGCAGATTTCTCAAAAGCCAACTTCTCTTGCTAGACTCATGTCGATATAAGTAATTCCAGTCCAAAGAGAGATGCCTCAATTGCGTCATCTTGAAAATTCTCGATGGTAACATGAAAGGTGCAGTATACTTCCATCTGATAGATGTTGGAAACTTGAGTATTAAAGTTTGCAAATACTGAAGGCTAGCTATTGATGGTGGAACACAAATATCCTGATCATTAGTGGGCGAGTAAACACTCAAAGCTAGATATCGCAAGTGACATAGTTCAACTATGTAACTGGGAAAAGCATGCAATGCCAACGAAGCAAGATCTAATACTCTTAGTACCTTGAAACGCTTCAAGTATTTCATCATTCTTGAGCTTGAGGGATCTTCAGTAAAAAGGAGAACAGAATGGGAATCATTATTACAAACCATAGACAACCGATTGGCAACAAATTTTGATTGCTTTGATTGGATACTGATCCGAACTCGCTTCGTTGAAAAATACCGGGATTGTTCACATGGATGTTGATTATTCACAATAACATTCGCAAAACTTATGTTTCGAGCTTCTCTCAAACAGAGTTCACGGATCACATCATGCATTCCACAAGTTTTTGTTTGTCCATCAAAACTACTCACCCTGTGGAAGAAAATTAAACTTCTATCTACAAGATCTTTTAGACATTGTTTAGCCACTTGTTCCATGCTTTTCATCTCATCAATCTTCAGAAAACCCTCTGCTGCCCATAATTTCACAAGTTTATCCACAAAAATCAATTCATCCTCTGGGAAGATTGCAAAATATAGAAAGCACGCCTTTAGGTGATGTGGTAAGTGATGGTAACTCAAGGCCAACACTCTCATGCATTGGACGTCATGATCTGTGCTTACCACTGAACTTACATTCTTGGCAACACTTTCCCATTCATCCAATGCTTTACCAATTTTGGAAAGAAGCCCAGCAATAACAATAATTGCTAGAGGTAATCCCCGGCATTTAAGAGCAATTTGCTTCCCAAGTTGTTCAAATTCAGGGGAGAAACAGTTATTTACAAAGACCTTTTCATACAATAAACGCCAACTTTCATCAAAATTCATGAGGCGCATTTGATAAGGAGGCCTACTTGAGCTAGCATATTCAGCCACCTCCATATTCCGAGTAGTTATGAGTATTCGACTTTTACAGTTACAGTCTGGGAAACATAGTTTTATGTCATCCCAAGCTCCTTTAGTCCATATGTCATCAATGACTACCAAGTACCTCGGGCCTTTTAGAAGCTTTTGCAATTGGTCTGCTAGTTGCCCATCATCTTGCTCCTTATAGGTTTGATGAGTCTTTCCACGTATGGAAGAAAGAAGGCATAGAAGTACATTTCTCACACAATACTCCTGTGAGATGGTGGCTTTTGCACGAATGTCAAAACAAGACATAACAAATGGGTCACTGTAAATTTTGTTAGCCAAAGTTGTCTTACCAATGCCCCCCATCCCAACAATTGAGACAACTTCTAGATCACTGGCACCTCTAGTAAGTTGGTCCTGCAACATCTCAAATTCATTTTCAAGGCCAACCATCATATTCTCATGCTCCAAGGAACGTCGAGGTGTACTGACAAGAGTCAAATTTCGTGCTTCTACATCTTTGCTTTTAGTGTATCTGCTATGCTTCATCACCCACTTGTTCATCATGGAATCAATGAATCCTACTGCTCGTTCCCAAAACTGTAGTCCTCGTTTAATTCCCTTTTTTGCCAAAAAACCTTTTGATTCCGAGTCAACCATATAGTTATCGATGTTAAGGCAACTGTCCCGGATCGCCATCCACTCCTTCATGATGCAATCAATGCGTTCTACCACTTGTTCCAAGAAACAACAGAGTTTCCAGAAAGCTGTGCCTCGCAAAGTATCTGTTTTTGCGCGTACAACTTCCATTGATTTAGAGTCAACCTCATCTTCTGCTCTATATGCAACCTCCGCGATTTGTACTTCCAAGGTTGCCAATGCCTTGAGATTGCCTGTTATGCTGCAAGGTTTCTCCATAATAGCTATCAAAGATTCAAGCTTCTCGTAGAATGATTGAAAATTACATCCGGTGACTTGCATCGATTGTTGTATGGTGATCATAAGGGAAGTTATAGCAACATAAGCCATTTCTCTCTTTCTCTCTTTTGTGTGTGAGACCTATAGTAAAAAACTTCTATAAAAGTTAAATCTTTGAGGTAGAATGTACTCAAACCTTATCACTACTTCATTGGGTAGAAAAGTTGTTGTCGAGACACCTTCAACTTAAGTGCAGCAAATCTAGGTAAAAAAAAAAAGACAAAGCCAATATTGCAGGTAACTGGAAAACATTACAAAGTCTACTAGAAGGAAGCAAAAGAATAACAAAATATTGCGATAATCAAAACACAATCAACAACATACTATGATGGATTATTAAAACAATAAGAGGTCATTTGGTAGAGTGTATTAGTAGTACCTTGTTTGGTACATTTTTTTATATTATGCATAACTAACTCTAATGTGTATTACTAATACCATCAATTTCTAGGAGTCCAGAGCCAAAAGAGTAATAAGTTAATTGAAAATTTCCAAAAGAGCAATTTATTATTTTTTGATACCAAAAGGGTAAAAGCGCAGGCTGCGCCTTACCCTCTTCAACTTAACGTCCGTCAACGAAAAGGGAACCTAACAATGCTTAAAGGTAAGGCGCAAGTCTGTTAGCGCCTCACCTCTTTTTTTTTAATTAATTTTTTTTCTTTATTAGTTAACTTCTTTTATACATTTTTACTTTGTTTTTTTTAATGTTTTGCTTTTCTTTCTCTTTTCATTTTTCTCCAATCATATATAAAAATATTAATTATTATAATTATAGTTATTTTATTTTTTATTTAAATTATTCATAATATTATATTGATACATATTTTATTTTAATTTGTTTGTCTAATTTTTATTTATAAAGAAAACTTTCAAATATTGTAATTTTAAACTAAAAATATGTCATGTACATATCTTTAGTTTACGTTCTTATATAGCCGTTAGCTAAGCAAGATGTTCTATTTTTTTCAAAAATATTTATTTTAAAGGTCGTTTTAGTAAAAATAACTAAAATATCTAACATTCTTTGCAAGGTATTGTTGATCTAGTCTTCAACAAATCACTCTTTGAAATATTTTTTTCATTTATATTCACACACATACGGAAAAAATACATTTATTCAAATTGAATAATTTAAATCAAAAAAATTAAATAACTATAATTATAATAATTAGTGTTTTTATATATATGATAGGAGAAAAATGAAAGGAGAAAGAAAAGCAAAACATTAAAAAAGAAGAAGTAAAAATGTATAAATGAAGATAACTAACAAAGAAAAAAAAAATTAAAAATAAAGAGTTGAGGCGCTAACAGACTTGCGCCTTACCTTTAAGAATCCTTTTGTATCAAAAAATAATAAATTGTTTTTTTGGAAATTTTCAATTAATTTATTACTCTTTTGACTCCAGACTCCAATTTCTAGGCATTGGTAATGTAATCGAATTTAATGCATGTATTAGTATGGTTAAAGATCAAATTGCCCCTCATAATCTTTTTTATATCTTTTTCACCATAATTATGAAGTGTACCTTTGCAAATAAATATTTTTATACAATGATTACTATTTTTACTTCACCAAATCAAATAATGTATAAAAAATATCTCGTCATAATTAATGCAAGCATTACCAATATACTCTATTTAGCATTATATAAATCCTACCAAACGACTCCTAATAAACAATACAACTAGAACCTGACAAAACAATAATACTAAATATTAAAAACAAGACCTGAGGTAATATAACTAGTATAATAGTCCGCACTATACTACTTACTAACCTTCTAGTCTAATATGTAATCTCCATAGTTTCCTAGCCTAATACATGTTTCCCACAGTTTTCTATCTAAGGTCATATCCTCTACATCATATTTCGCCTTTTTACCTCTCTTCAATACTTCTTCGGCCTACCTCTGTCTCTCATGGTACCTTCTATAACCAACCTCTCACACACATCTCCTCTTCACATGTCCAAATCATCTCATTTCTACTTTTCCTCAACTTGTCCATCATAAAAATCGAAAAATTAATCAATGAGTATTATGATAAAATATTCATATTTATGTATATAATATACTACTGCTTATGTAATGAAATAAAATAATAATACATAAAATTATTCCTCATACCTTTGTATCAGATCCACCACTAGGGCTCGAAATTTTGCTCAACTATTTCGGGATCGGAAAGTGTATGGTTGTATCAATCACCTAAAAGAGGGTCCTTTTTCCGGCCGGCGAACTCCAGAATTAATCGGCGGGCGATTATTTCTCCGACGTCTCTGATCTGATTTGGTCGTATTTAAATTCTGTAGTAGCATGACTTTTGTCGGTATCAGCAAGTCTTCCATTGACTCACTGTGCGTTTGGACACTTTGAAGTCGTCGTTTCAAGTTAACGTTTCTATAATAGTGATTGTGGATAGTATCTTATGGTAGTGTTTGACAGTGGTGATTGTTACCTTCAAGGAGTTGGACACATGAATACAATTTAAATCAACAAAAAAGACAGGCTTAAATTGAAAGGACTAACTGATAGAGACCTCAACAGAACCTCCATAACTGTCTTCAATTTCCTGCTGAATCTTCTTGGAGGAGTTGCCAACAGATTTTTCTGAGTCACTTATATGAATCAGCTGAAGTGTGGCTGTCTACAAAATCCTGTGGGATCGAATACATGCTCCAACAACGGTTAATGACTAGTCGTTCAAATCGTGGGAAGTGATCACTACTAGCTCTCCAGTTATGTAAGTACAAATGCTTCAGTTGTAAGACCTTCAAGTGTGGAAATCCTTCGTCCTCTACTTCCCAATCTGTACCAATGCAGGCATCATATCCTAGTTTGAGAGCCTCAAGTTTAGGCAACTTACCAAGAACCTCCAAATCCACCCAATGCAAACGCGTACCTGTAAAAGCTAACTTCTTAAGGTTCTTTGGAAAAGTACCTAGAGGAGGAAGGACGAAAGATGTATCATATATTGCGCTTCCAATCATCTTTCTAATCTTAAATTTCAATTCTGTAAGCTGATTTAAGCAGCAAAGATCATGGAAGACTTTGTCCATTCTTATGTAGTCTTCTTGGATACAATATATTTGCAACTTCTTCACATTGGGAAGTAGTCTAAAGACCAAAGAAGTACAAGATAAAGGATTCCATCCATGTAAACTCTGCAGATTTCTCAAAAGCCAACGTCTCTTGCTAGACTCGTATTGATATAAGTAATTCCAGTCCAAAGAGAGATGCCTCAATTGTGACATCTTGAAAATTCTTGATGGTAACATGAAAGGTGAAGTATATTTCCATCTGATAGATGTTGGAAACTTGAGTATTAAAGTTTTCAAATACTGAAGGCTAGCTATTGATGATGGAACGCGAATATCCTGTTCATTAGTGGACGAGTAAACACTCAAAGCAAGATATCGCAAGTGAAATAGTTCAACTATGCAGCTGGGGAAAGAATGCAATGACAATGAAGCAAGATCTAGTACTCTTAGTACCTTGAAATGATTCAACTCTTGCATCGTTCTTGAGCTCGAGGGATCTTCAGTAAAAATGAGAACAGAATAGGAATCAGTATTACGAACCATAGACAACAATCATAACATTCACAAAATTTGTTTTTCGAGCTTCTCTTAAACAGAGTTCACGAATCACATCATGCATTCCACAAGCTTTTATTTTTCCATCAAAACTATTCATCTTGTGAACAAAGATTAAATTTCTATCTATAAGATCTTTAACACATTTTTCTGCCACTTCTTCAACGCTTTTCGTCACTTCTGCCTTCAAAAACCCCTCTGCTGCCCATAATTTCACAAGTTTATCCACAAAAACCAATGTATCCTCCGGGAACATTGCAAAATATAGAAAGCACGGTTTTAGGTGATGTGGTAAGTGATGGTAACTCAAGGCCAACACGCTCATGCATTGGACGCCATGATCTGTGCTTACCATATTCCGAGTGGTGAGTAGTATTCTGCTTCCACAGTTACAATCCGGGAAACATAGCTTGATATCATCCCAAGCTTCTTCGGTTCATATGTCATCGATGACTACCAAATACCTCCTGCCTTTTAGACTTGTTAGGATCGGAACTCGGGAAAAGTCGAATCTAGCCAAATAATATTATGATGACAATAACAAATACAATAGTGAGTTGATAATGACAAAAGTAAAGCAAATAAAGAAG